>CAUYQG010060705.1:0-10397 GCA_963574415.1 Tarsius wallacei | reverse complement strand
CAACATTGATTTTCTTTTCCTTAGGAATGCTCCAGGATCTTAGAGATTCCAACAGTTCTAAGTTCCAGGTCTCTGAGTTCATCTTGATGGGATTCCCTGGCATCTACAGCTGGCAGCACTGGCTCTCCCTACCCCTGGCTCTGCTCTATCTCTTGGCTCTCAGTGCCAACATCCTTATCCTGATCATCATCAACCAAGAGACAGCACTGCACCAGCCCATGTACTATTTCCTGGGCACCCTGGCAGCGGTGGACATGGGTCTGGCTACCACCATCATGCCTAAGATTTTAGCTATCTTGTGGTTTAATGCTAAGGCGATCAGTCTCCCTGAGTGCTTTGCTCAGATGTATGCCATACATTGTTCTGTGGCCATGGAGTCAGGTATCTCTGCATGGCTATCGACTGATATCCATTGATAATAACTGAATCCTTTGTGAACAAATCAGCATGTTCATGGTACTCAGAAACAGTTTGTCTCTCATTTCAGTGCCTATGTTGGCTGCCCAAAGATACTACTGTTCCCGGAATTAAATCGAGCACGGTCTTTGCTCTAACCTTAGAGTCACTAGTCTCTCCTGTGATGATAGGAAAATCAATAGTATTAATCAGTTACTTTTGACTTGGACAATCATGGGAGGTGACCTAGGACTGATTATTTTATCACATGCTTTAGTACTTCGTTTTGTACTGAAACTGAACTCAGTAGAAGCTGCATCTAAGGCCTTAAGTACCTGCACTTCCCATCTCATCCTAATCCTTTTTTTTACACAGTCATCATTGTCATCATTTCTATTAGTCACAGTGCGAGGATAAGAGTTCCTCTCTATCCAGTTCCACTCAATGTGCTACACAATGTCATTTCCCCTGCCCTCAACCCCATGGTGTAGGCACTCAAGAGAAAGGAACTCAGGCAGGGCCTATGTAAGGTGCTTAGGCTGGACATTAAAGACAACTAACACGGAGAATATACTTCAAAAAAATTTTTTTCTCACATATTTTTCTACAATTTATAGTCTCCAATTACTACAAATGGCAGAAGAACTAATAAATGGCATAAGGACTCAATGGCAACAACTGAAACTTAGAAAAATAAAGAGGTGAAAGGAATATATGAAATTTTTGAATATCAGGCAAAAATATTCACCACAAAGATTGATATGGTGATGCTATTAGTCTCAAAGCATGCAAGGAAAAGACAAATGGAATACACATTTTATTTTTGTACCTAATTTTCCAGACTAGCACTTCCAGACATAGAAGATGTAAGAGCATATATTCTGTCAATCTATCACTTTTAATTGGATAACTTAATCTTTTTTTTTTTTTTCTGTCACCCAGACTGGAGTGCAGTGGCCACTCCCAGCCACTGCAGCCTCAACCTGCTGGTCTCCGGTGATCCTTCTGCCTCAGCCTTCCAAGTAGCTGGAACAACAGGCGCAAGCTACCATGCCCGGCTAATTTTTTGATTTATTGTAGAGATGAGGTCTCGCCAATTTGCCCAGGCGGATCTCAAACCCGCAGGCTCAGGCAATCCACTCACCTAAGCCTCCCAAAGCGCTGGGATTGCAGGCTGAGCCACCGAGCCTGGCCTAACTTAATCTTTTATATTAAATGTGATTACTGATAAATTAGGAGTTACTTCTGCAGGTTTAGGATTTGCTTTATTAAGTGTCATATATTTTATATTAGACAAAAAACTTGAATAGACATTTTTCTAGGATTATTTATAAATGATTTCTAAATCCATCAAAAGATATTTGGCATCATTATTCTAGGCAAATTCTAATCAGCAATGCAATTCCTATTAAATTACCAATGTCACTTTTCACAGACTTAGAAAACAACTTTTATAGAGTTCATATGAAATCCCCCCAAATCCCAAGTAGCCAAAGAAATTCTAAGTAAAAACTAAAATTTAAAAAAACCCTCAAGGCATTGAACCTGATTTCTAAAACAATTATAACCAAAATAATAATAATAGTGATAATAATAATAAAATCTGGAGGTATGGAACCCAATTTCAAACTATACTGCAAGGCAATGGTATCTAAAACAGCATGGTACTGGTAGAAAAATAGACAGATCAATGATACAGAACAGAGAACCTAGAAAAATAGACACATAGATCAATGTTACAGAACAGAGAACCCAGAAGTAAAGACACATACTTAACAACTAACTGATCTTAGATAAAGTCGACAAAAAAAAAATGAGGAAATGATGCCCTTGCCAATAAATAGTGCTAAGAGAATTGTCTAGCCATGTGCAGAAGAATAAAACTGAATGACTGTATTTCACCAAATACAAAAAATAAAGATGTATTATAAACCTAACCTATAAAAATTGTAGAAAAACATTGGAAAAAATCTTCTGGACTTTGGCCTAGGCAAAAAAATTATGAAAACAATCCCCAAAACAAAGCAACAAAAACAAAAATAAAAATAAAAATAAATGGAGACCAAAGGGAGGCCCAAACTTTACCTGTACAATGACAACTTATCTACCTAATCCTGAATTGTATCCCACATCTTTAAAATAAATAAATAAATAAACGGGACTTGATTAAACTAAAAAGATTATGCACAACAAAATGTATAATCAACAGACTGAACAGACAACTAACAGTATGGAAGAAAATGATTGTACATTATGCATCCAACAAAAACTATTATCCAGAATCCAAAAGAAACTCAAACAACTCAACAAAGAAAAAAAATCTTTCAAAATTGGGCAAGGGTTATGAAGATACATTTCTCACAGAAGAAAGACAA
Source organism: Tarsius wallacei (assembly GCA_963574415.1). Taxonomy (NCBI): domain Eukaryota; kingdom Metazoa; phylum Chordata; class Mammalia; order Primates; family Tarsiidae; genus Tarsius; species Tarsius wallacei. Next base: position 7,626 of record CAUYQG010060705.1, on the reverse strand, counting down.
ACAGCCAATAAATACATTAAAATATGCTCAACATCACTAATCATTTAAAAATGCAAATTAAAACCACAATGAGATATCATATACTAGTCAGAATGGCTACTATTAAAAAGTGAGAAAACAACAGATGTTGATGAGGATGCAGAGAAGAGGAAACACTTACACACTTCTGGTGAGAATGTAGATTAGCTCATCCCTTGTGGAAAGCAGTGTGAATAATCCTCAAAAAATAAAACAGAACTACTGTTCTATCTAGCAATTTCATTTCTGGGTATCTATTCAAAGAAAAATAAAGTAATATGTGAAAAAGACACCTGCACTTGTATAAGGATCACAGCACTATTCACAATAGCAAAATCATGGAACCCTAATGGTTCATCTATGGTTGATTGTGTAAAGAAAATATTTTATAAACCGTGGAATGCTATGCAGTCACACACACACAAAAATGAAATAATGTCCTTTACAGCAACACGGATGGAGCTGGAGACCATTATACTAAGTGGACTAATTCAGAAACATAAAATCAATATCACATGTTCTCCCTTATAAGTGGGAATTAAATAATGTATACACATGGATTTAAAGAAGGAAATAATAGACACTTGTAACTTCAAGAGGGCAATGAATAGGAGGCTGAGGATAGGGTTGAAAAATTACTTATTAGGTTCAATGTTTAAGATTCGAGTGATGAATACACTAGAAGCCAAATTCCCACCATTACACAATATATTTATAAAACAAATGAGCACATATTCTCCTGAATCTAAAGTTTAAAAAATACAAAAAATATAACACACACACAATAACATACCCCTTCATCCCTACCATGGCTATGGTTTTGTTTTGTTTTCTTTGTTTTATAAAATATTAGTAAATGTTTGCAATTATATGGATACATTAAAATCTTGATACATTGTTGTTGGCATGTAAAATGTTGTAGTAACTGTGGAAGAGCTTGGCAATTACTCAGAAATTTTAGTTCAATTAGCATATGACCTGCCATCCAACTTCTAAGTATATAATTGAAAACAAATATTAAAACACAAATCTTGTACACAAATGTAGATAGTAGCATTTTTAGCCAAAAAGTAAACCCAACCTATACACCCACAGGCTATTGTTCTAGTCCATTTGGTGTTACCGGAACAGAATAGTTAATACTGAGTTATTTCTAAAGAAAAGATGTTTATTTAGCTCACAGTCCTACATGTTGGGAATGTCAAGGGCATGATACTGGTTTCAGTCCAGGGCTTTGGTGCTACATTATAACATGACAGAGAAGGTCAAGGGAAAACGGACACACACAGACAGACAAAAACCAAGGTGGTCCTGGCTTTATAACAGCCCACTCTCACAGGAACTAATCCATTTCCCAGATAACTAATCCAGTAATGCAGAGAGAGAACTCAATCTATTCATGAGAATAGCATTAAGACATTCATAAAAGGTGCATCCCCATGACGCAAACATCTCCTACTAGGTTTCACCTCCCTACACTACCACTTTGGGGATCACATTTCAACATGAATTTTGGTGGAGACAAACCAATCATATTTAAACCACAGCAGCTGCTGAATGGATGGACAAAATGAAGGATATCTATAAAAGGGATCATTATTTAATAATATATATTACCATAAAATGTTCCTCAGCTATAAAAAAGGCAATCATGTCTTTTTTATCCTTGATTTTTTATAATTTGTTACCTTCTATTTAATTAATTTTTTTTTGAGTTGGAGTCTCACTCTGTTGCTCAGGCTGGAGTGCAGTGGCACCCTCACTGGCACCCCAGAGTCGACCCCTGTGATCCTTATGCTTCTGCCTTCCAAGTAGCTGGAACTACAGGAGTGCACTGTTGCCTGGCTAATTTGTTTTTGTATTGTAGGGAGGAGGTCTCGCAAAGTTGCCCGGGCTGGTCTCAAACCCGTGGGCTCAGGCAATCCGCTCGCCTTGGCCTCCCAAAGTGCTGGGATTACAGGCTGAGCCACCGAGCATGTCCTAATTGATTTTTTTGAAAATTATCTTTATGTCCTTCAATTGCATATATGTGTGATATGACATTCGCTCAACCATGCTTCCGCCATTTTCTTTGACTGTCCTGTCTATTGCATGGTGACTAGCATACATTTAATTAATGCCATCTTTTGAGTGAATGTCATACTTAAAATGTGTATACTTTATCTGATCATCTCCTGATGGACACAACTTGATTCCATATCTTTGCTATTGTGAATAGTGCTGCAGTAAACATAGAAGTGCGTGTATATTTTTGATATGAATACTTCTTTTCCTTTGGATAGATATTCAGTAGTGGAATTGCTGGATTAAATGGTCATTCAATTTTTAGTTCTTTGAGAAATTTCTATATTGTTTTCCATAGAAGCTTATCTAGTTTGTATTCCCACCAACAGTGTATGAGTGTTCTTTTTTCTCCTCATCTTCACCAACATCTGTTATTCTTTGACATTTTTATAATAGCCATTCTGAGTAGTATAAAATGGTATATCTAATTTTTAAAGGCTTAAATAGTTAATTTAATATTATGAATTTTTTTATCTCAATAAAGATCATATTTTAAAACTGCTAAAATTATTTTCTACATATACCTTTGTGAATTAATTTTCTGTAAAATAAAATAATAAATGAGGCAGAACCCTCCCCCCCAAATAAGGGTTTTTTTGTTGAAGGATGGGCTCTTCGTGGTACAGGTTTCCTCTTCTAGGTAAGTGTTCTAGGAAGCCATTGGCATCAGTGTACCAGCTAGAGTTGTGAAAGGCTGAGTTTGACTTCAGTTAATTTTTTTGGAGATTGTTTCACCACGTTTGCCCAATTCTTTATGGGTTATTTGCAAGTGTACCTGCCCATGCTTAGTTGAGTGGTCAGCAGTTTTTGACCCCAAATGGCATGACTCCCATGCCCCACCTTCCCTATTCACTGGATCTCAACCTGAGCAACTTTTTTGTTGTTGTTTACTCAGATAGAAAAAGTCTTCAAAGGGAAACGTTTTGCTGATGTGGAAGAGGTGAAATAAAAAACTGCAGAAGCACTAAAAGGCATAAAAATTGATGAGTTCAAAAACTGTTTTGAGCAGTGGAATAAGTGTTTCCTTTTTTTTTTTTTTTTTTTTGAGTTGGCGTCTCACTCCGTCGCCCAGATTGGAGTGCAGTGGCCGCTCCCGGCCACCGCAGCCTCGACCTGCTGGGCTCCGGCGATCCTTCCGCCTCAGCCTTCCAAGTAGCTGGAGCTACAGGCGCGCCTACCACGCCCAGGTAATTTTTTTGATTTATTGTAGAGATGAGGTCTCGCTTGCCCAGGCGGGTCTCGAACCCGCGGGCTCAGGCAATCCACTCACCTCAGCCTCCCAAGGCGCGGGATTACAGGCTGAGCCACCAAGCCCGGCTGGAATAAGTGTTTCAATAGATATATTACTTCAAACAAAGAGTACTTTGAAGGTGACCAAGTTTAAATATGTAAGAATAAATACACAATTTTTTTTGTAAAAAAATTCTGGTTTTGGGGGGTTCCCCTTCATAGATATCTAAGAACTGGAAAAAAATCAGGATATGTGCAAAGATATAATGTTCCTTTAATCATAATACTGAATAATCCTTTTTTGAATGAGCTTAATATATAATATTAATTGAAAATAATAGAATTTGTCAGGCTCGGTGACTCAGCCTGTAATCCCAGCACTTTGGGAGGCTGAGGTGAGTGAACTGGCTGAGTCCACAGGTTCAAGACCAGTCTGGAAATTTGGTGAGACCTCATCTCTACAACAAATCAAAAAATTAGCTGGGTATGGTAGCATGTGCCTGTAGTTTCAACTACTTGGAGGGCTGAGGTGGAAGAATCCCTGGAGTCCTGCAGGTCGACTGCCCTCCATCCTGGGCGACAGAGTGAGATTAAATCTCAAAAAAAAAAAAAAAAAAGAAAGACAATTATGGATTTTATGTTTTAAAATTAGGTTTACCCAAACTTTTTGTTGAAAGCATATATAGCAATTATATATTAAGCAATGTAATAGAGGTTAACTCTACACTATAGAATTTAAGGATCCATTTGTTTCTGTTTAAATTCAATTTCATTTTTTTATTAATGAAAGTATACAGGCTTTTTTTTCCAAATAAAGGTATATAAAATTAGGATGTTATTGTGTTTGTTATTCCAATTGTTGACATCACTACTACTATTTTAAAATTGTCATCTAATTATTTCTAATTTAATATTCATGCATAATAAGCCTGAATCTTTGATGAATTTCTGCAATTCCATAATATTCATCACCATTCTTTCGTGAAAATACACTTTTTGAAAACAAGGAACCATGGCATCTGGTGGTTTTCCTCAGTTCCTAGTCTGACTTGGGAAATATGAGGCACTCAATGATGATATTTAATTACACACATAAAACATAAACATAAATACATGAGCATATGAATGTGTGAGTGATTAAAATATTATATATGAACTTATCTGAACTTACTCTCAACTTGTATTCCAAAAGGCCTTAAGCAGAAAGATACAACTTTGTTATCACATTAAAATTATGAATTTTTATTAAAAAGATTGTGTTCACTCTTATTTACCCCCATATATGCATGACCATATACAAGCACATGTGCAGATACATGCATATGAAATTATTCACTTATTTATGGATCATCATATACATGATGGTGATTTTCTTGATTCTCACTTTACACCTGTGACTGTAACTGAAAAAAATCCCCTTGGGATATGTAACAGACACTTTCCTTTAAAGGCTCATTTCAGTAGTAAACACGTCAGGGGATTTTGAAGTTGAGGGCCACGTATGTATATATATATTACAGGATTCTGATGTTCTTTGACAAAGACCTTGCAACAGTTAGACCACACTACATTCAGCTCACTATATTGACCTCCAAAAATCAGGTATTAAAGGGCATAAGAAGGAGAGAGGGGTAGTGCCACGATTTTTCTTGTTGTGTGTTGCATACAATGGAGATAGGTTTTGATAAAGTGCACAAAAGCTTTGAGTAAGTATTATCAATTATTCTCAGAAATACAGATATTTCATCCACTTAGTTTGCAGGGAGAAATGTTGTAAAAGTTTGGTTTTCCTGAAAAATGTTTATTTCCCCAGTTCTCAGATTTCAATTCAGTGCAACTTTTCATGATGATTATGAATATGTTTTCTCTCAACAAACAGGAATCATTGGAAATGGTGAAAGTCAGATTTGAATCATCCCATGACAAGAAGAAGTAGCAAGGAAAAATAGTTCTTGATTTTGGTCAGAACTCTGTTGCCTCTTACCACCCCTCCCATTGTTTTTCAGAATGAGAATCTAAGTTGCTTTATTTCTAGAGTGACTTGGTTATGACTCTGTTTCATCCATTTTAGATAGCAAACCTACTGTTTAAGTCTACTGTTGTATTGCGAGAACACAGCTTGTAAAGATAAAGGATGGTCAAATGAGGAAATAAACTTATTGTCTATGAGTTTTAAGCTAAGACTAAAAAACAGATTGTATCAAAGTCATACTTTATAATAGCCATTCTGAATAGTATTGAGTTTAATGTTACTATTTTAATAGATATACTCACAACAAAATACAAATTCATTATCTTTGAAAAAAAGTAAAGTTACATACCAACTAAATCATACTAAATTTTAAAAAGTACCATATAATTTGTGGTTGATACTATATGACTTGGTATCAGCCGGATCTTTGACGGAGAGGTTTGCAAATATATTAAAGACGATAATTCAATTCAGCACGTAACAATAAAGTCGTTTAGTAATTAGAACTATGAATATAAAAAGGATACAGGAGAAAGGTAAATAGGATATTTGCATGATATTTAGGAGTTGAATACTTCAGAATAGAGTACAGGTCATCTCAGAGATGTATTTGCAGTTCTCATATTATGAGTATCTATGATTTCTCTAATTTCTCTACTTACTTCTGTTACAAAGACACATAGGGTAAAGGGGTGATTGTTCAAATATATTGAGAGAAAGAAATAGGTAAAGATACTATTTCCTTGAAATATTTGTGACTATTTGGTATATATTAATCAAGTATTTATCAAAATACTTTTGAAAATTTAGTTTATTTTGACAGCAAACATGCATGTAATCATATGTGTGTTTAAAGTATGTATATATTTGAGTTGTTACAGTTTTGTTTCTTTAATGATGTTATAAAGAAAATTTGAAAAATATAATATACCAACATAAATACAAGTTTAAAAGCCTTACAGAAAAATACTTAATGATAATTTTGTTATTCAAGGAAATACATTTTCATATTGTAAACCCATATTATTATGTCCATAACATAAATTTCAAAGTTTTTGTTAGCCATGTAGTTATCAGCATAAGTCCATAACAATGTCACTAAACGGGAAATTGAAGATGAGCTAGTAAGTTGTGATCAATCTAAGTAGAGTCTCCATTTTTCTTTCTTTTTCTTTTTTTTTTTTGAGTTGAAGTCTCACTCTGTCACCCAGACTGGAGTGCGGTGGTGGCTCCCGGCCACTGTAGCCTCGACCTGCTGGGCTCTGGCGATCCTTCCGCCTCAGCCTTCCAAATAGCGGGAACTACAGACGTGCGCTTCTATGCCTGGCTAATTTTTGATTTATTGTAGAGATGAGGTCTCACCAAGTTGCCCAGGCGGGTCTTGAACCCATGGGCTCAGGCAGTTCACTTACCTCAGCCTCCCAAAGCTCTGGGATTACAGGCTGAGCCACTGAGCCCGGCTATTTTAACCATTTATAAGTGTACAGTTTTGTAGTGTTTAGAACATTTACACTGTGAAACAAATCTTAGAACTTTCCTTCTTGCTGAAATAGACTTTTTTTTTTTTGAGTTGGAGTCTCACTCTGTCATCTAGGCTGAAGTTCAGTGGCTCGCTCATGGCCACTGCAGCCTCGACCTGCTGAGCTCAGGCAATCCTCCAGCCTAAGCCTTCCAAGTAGCTGGAACTACAGGCATGCACCACCACACCCGGGTAATTTTTTGATTTATTTTAGAGACGAGGGCTCGCCAAGTTATCCGGGCTGGTCTCGAACCCACAAGCTCAGGCAATCCACTCTCCTCGGCCTCCCACAGTGCTGGGATTACAGGCTGAGCCACCAAGTTCAGCCTGAATATAGACTTTACTTTTGTGTGTGTGTGTGTGTGTGTGTGTGTGTGTGTGTGTTGTAATTTCACTCTGTCGCCCATGCCAGACTGCAGTGGCATCTCACAGCCACTGCACCCTTGACCTGCTGAGTTCAGGCAATCCTTCCACCTCAGCCTTCCAAAAAGCTGGAACTTCAGTCATGCACGCCATGACCAGCTAATTTTTTTTTTATTTATTGGAGAGACAAGGTCTTACCAAGTTGCCCAGGCTGGTCTCGAAACCCAGGGCTCAGACAAACCTCTTACCATGGCCTCCCAAAGTGCTGGGATTATAGGCGTGAGCCACTGTGTCCTGCTGACTTTAACTTTTAAAACAATTTTAAGCCAGGCTCAGTGGCTCAGCCTGTAATCCCGCGCCTTGGGAGGCTGAGGTGAGTGGATTGCCTGAGCCCATGGGTTCGAGACCCGCCTGGGCAACTTGGTGAGACCTCATCTCTACAATAAATCAAAAAAAAAAA
>CAUYQG010060704.1:0-48190 GCA_963574415.1 Tarsius wallacei | reverse complement strand
TCAAATGAAGAAACGCAAGGTGCTTTCAAATAACAGACCATAAACTCAAGAACTCATTCGTTTCTCCTCCAAGATGCCCCAGGAGTAAAAAGAAAAATATGGCTCCTAAAATTGCTTGTTCATTCTTTTTTTTTTTTTTTTTTGGGGTTGAAGCCTCACTCTGTCACCCAGGCTGGAGTGCAGTAGCACGCTCACGGCCACCAGAGCATCGCCCTGCTGGGCTCAGGTGATCCTTCTGCCTCAGTCTTCCAAGTAGCTGGAACTACAGGCATGAGCTACGATGCCTAACTAATATTTCATTTATTGTAGAGATGCAGTTTTGCCAAGTTGTCCAGGCTGGTGTCGAACCCCTGGGCTCAGGCAATCTTCTCGCCTCAGCCTCCCAAAGTGCTAGGGTTACATACAGGCTTGAGCCGCCACTCCCGGCCGCTTGTTCATTATTTAATGCAGTCTCTACTATGTTTCCTAGTCAAAATTAGTGGTTTTGTACCTATACACTAAAGGGAGGAGGTGTTCAGAGTATCACTATAACCTTCGGCAGGTAATCACATTTCATTCTCTTTCACAGGCTTTGTTAGAGAACACTGCTTCCTTGAAGACTGCCATAGTTATGAGGAATGTCTTCTAAGTCAAAAACATGTCCACGGTTATTTTTTTCTAATGTCAGTAAATTTTTACTAAAAGAAAAAACGACTTTTTCAGAAAAAAAAAATCACTAGCTGATTTTCTAATTAACTACCTAGAATCCCTGATTTCCTATATGAGTTCATATCATGAATCCACCAGAGGATTCTTTCCATTCAACTTTGGTCTCCTTTGGGAGGTACAGGAACAACCTTGCCCAGGCTCTGCCACCTTCTGGTCATGAGACCTTGAGCGTGTTCCTCCACCTGTCCCAACTTACACCACCTCTTTTGGAAAATTTTACTGGTAATGAAAATGGGCCAGTTTACAGTGAATCTAATTAAAACAAATTCTAAAATGGCATACTAAGCAGAAGAGGTACAATTGGGACTTCAACTTAAAAACAAAAGCAACATCTTTGAAAATAAATTATTTCCAGATTGTAGTTAGGGTATTGTTAACTCTATGCTAATTTTACAAAGCAACGAGGCATAAATCAAGTATGGTCCACTGTTTTGGCATGCTTTTTCCAAAAAAAAAAAAAATACAAATCAAGATATAATCGTTTTTTCTTCATGTTTAACTTTCACAGTTAATCATTAATAGAGTCATATTTTTAAAAATATTTAAGACTAATCAAAATTTTTCCAAAGGCCTCTCATAGTTTTTAAATTAAATACTTTATTTGAAAGAGTTTATAGTGTTTAATGCTCAGTGATTCAATTGTTAACTGTAAAAATTTAGTTGTCTTTTTTTTTTTTTTTGAGGGTGGAAAGAATTGTCATTTTTTTCAACATTTTGGAGACAGTTCACTCTTCTTTTAGAAAGAAAGGGAAAACATTGCTTGACTGTCATTAAAAGAATAGGTGCCCCAAGAATTTATGAAAGCAAGTAAGATCATGCAGTACTATATTCAAGTTGGATAGGTCCTTATTTGCTTACAACTCAAGCACTTTCTCAACATGGTCAACAGCATCATGAAATTATTATCTTTACTACAATTGGCAATTTGACTTTACAACTACTTTGATTTAATTTGCTTGTATTATTTAATGTTTATAATATCTATTAATTATCATCAGACTAGCCAACAAAAATATTGATATGACCGGAGCTAATTTTATAAGTGGTAAATTCATTAGTGAATATTCTTTTTTTTTTTTTTTTTTTGGGTTGGAGTCTCACTCTGTTGCTCAGACTGGAGTGCAGTGGCACACTCCCGGCCACCGCAGTCTTGACCTGCTGGGCTCTGGCAATCCCTTCGCCTCAACCTTCCAAGTAGCTGGAACTACAGGCGCGCGCTACCATGCCCAGCTAATTTTTTTTGATTTATTGTAGAGATAAGGTCTGGCCAAGTTGCCCAGGCAGGTCTCGAACCCGCGGGCTAAGGCAATTCATTCACCTCAGCCTCCCAAAGCGCGGGATTACAGGCTGAGCCACCGAGGCTGGCCTATTCTCTTCTTTAAAAAAAAAAAAAAAAAAACCCAACAAATCATTTTTGCTCCTATGTGCAACCTCAAAATTCCATGGCCTTGGATGACCTTCCACTCTCAGCTGAACTCTCTTTAGGTCTTTCCACAAATGTCACCTCAATGAAGACTTTTGTGACAATCTAATCCAGGTATATTCACATGTACATTCATTGCCTGTATCCCTTTTCTGCTTTGGTTTCTTTCTAACACTTAACAACACCAAACATATAGGCACACCTCACAGATATTGTGTGTTTGGTTCCTGATCATCACAATAAGTGAATATTGCAATAAAGCAAGTCACACAATTGTTTATGTGTCCCAGTGCATATAAAAGCTATGTTTACATCATACTGTAGTATATTAAGTAGGCAATAATGTAATATCTCAAAAGTATGCATACCTTAATTTAAAAATACTTTATGGCAGAAGAACAAAATCATGAACTTCACAGCAACCTGGATGGACTTAGAGTCTATAATACTGAGTGATCTTTCACAGAAACAAAGAACTGAGTATCACAGGTTCTCACTCATAAGTGGAACTTGAACAATTATCATAATACTATAAGAAAAGGATTGGCGGTAGCGGTAAACTGCTGGGAGGGGGGCAGGGAAGTGGGATTGGCAGTAGTGAGAATCTGCCTGGGGAAGGGGGGCACACCTCATCAACAAGGTTACCTGCATAATGAATATTTGTATACCTAACCCTGAATCATACCCCCACATCTTTAAAATAAAAAAATTAAAAGTAAAAAAAAAAAGAACTGAAAAATAAATTTTAAAAAATACTTTATGGCTAAAAAAATACTTCAAATCACGTGAACCTTCAGTAAATTGTAATCTTTTTACTGGTGGAGGGTCCTGTCCCTATGTTGATGGCTGCTGACTGATCAGGGTGGTGGTGGCTGAAGGTTGAAATGCCTGTGACAACTTTTTAAAATCAGACAACAATGAAGTTTGCTACATTGATGGACTCTTCCTTTAACAAAGGAATTCTTTGTAGCATGCAATGCCGTTTGATAGCATTTTACCCACAGTAGAAAATCTTTTGAAATTGACATCGATCCTCTCAAACTCTGCTGCTTTATCAACTAAATTTATGGAATATTCTAAATCTTTTATTGTCGTTTCAACAATGCTTACAGCATTTTCACCAGGAGCAGATTCCATCTCCAGAAACCACTTTCTTTGCTCATCTATAAGAAGCAACTCTTCCATTCAGGTTTTAATATGAGATTGCAGCAATTCAGTCACATCTTCAGGTCTCATTCCCAATTCTACTTCTCTTGCTATTTCTACCACATCTGCAGTGACTTCCTCTACTTAAGTCGTGAACCCCTCAAAGTCTCCATAAGGATTAGAATCAACTTCTTCCAAACTCCTGCTAATGTTATTATTTTGGCCTCCTCCTGTGAATTCTGAATATTTTTAATGACACCTAAAATAATGAATACTTTTCAGAAGATTTTCAATTTACTTTGCCTAGATGCATCAGAGGAATCACAATCCATGGCAGCCATAACCTATTTCTTAAATAATTACTCATGAAAGTTGAAATTACTCCTTCATCCATGGGCTACAGGGTGGATATTGTGTTATCGGGCATTAAAACAACATTAATATCCTTGCACATCTCCATCCAAGCTCCTGGGAGAGCAGGTGCATTGTCAATGAACAGCGATATTTTGAAAGAAATCTTTCTGAGTAGTAGGTCTCAACAGTGGGCTTAATTTATTCAGTAAACAATGCCGTAAACAGATGTGCAGTCATCCAGGCTTTGTTGTTCCATTTATTTGGCATGGGCAGAGTAGATTTAGCGTCATTCTTAAGGGCCCTAGGATTTTTGTAATGGTAAATGTGCATTAGTCTTAACACAAAGTCACCATCTATATTAACTGCTAACAAGAGAGTCAGCCTGTAAGCCAGGCATTGACTTGTTCTCTCAAGCTGTGAAAGTCCCAGATGACATCTTCTTCCAGTAGAAGGCTGTTTTGTCTACAATGAAAATCTGCCATGCAGTGTAGCAATCTTTATCACTGATTTTGGTTAGATCTTCTGGATAACTTGCTTCTCCTTCAGCAATTGCTGCTTCACCTTGTGCTTTTAGGTCATAGAGAAAGCTTCTTTCCTTAAACCTCATAAACAAACCTCTGCTAGCTTCAGACTTTTTTTCTGTGGCTTCCTCACCTTTCCCAGCTTTCACAGAATTGAAGAGAGTCAGAGCCTTTCTCTGGAGTAGGGTTTGGCTTTAGGGAATGTTGTGGCTGATGTGATCTGTCCAGACCATTCAAACTTTCTCCCTAGCAGCCAAAAGGTTGTTTCACTTTCTTATCATTCATGTATTCACTAGAATCGCTTTTTAAATGTTCTTTAAGATCTTCTCCTTTGCATGCACAACTTGGCTAACTGGTACAAGCTTCTGGCTTTTGACATGCCTTCCTCACCAAGCTTAATCCTTTCCGGTTTTTTATTTAATGTGACAGTCATGCAAGTCTTTCTTTCACTTGAACATTTAGAGGTCATTTGTGGAGTTTTTAATTGGCATAATTGTAATATTGTTGTGTCTAGGGAATAAGGAAGACCAAGGGGAGTGAGAGAGAAGTGGGTACAGCCAGTTGGTGGAGTAGTCAGAACACATACAGTATTTATTGATTAAGTTCACTATCTTCTATGCATCTGGGTCATGGTGTCCCAAAACAATCACAATAGTAACATCAAACATCACTGATCACAGAGCACCATAACAAATATCACAATAATGAAAAAGTTTGAAATAGTGCAGAATTACCAAAAAGTGGCACATAGAAATAAAGTGAACACATGCTGTTGGAAAAAATGATACCACTGAACTTGCCTCATGTAGGGTTGCCACAAATCTTTAATTTCTGAAAAACAGCGTCTGAGGTACATAATAAAACAAGGTGTGCCTGCCCTGTATCTTTTACTTATTTGTTTATTGTGTGTCTCCTCCTCTGTCCCCACTAGAATGAAATCTCTATGAGGGTAGAGAGCTTGTCTGTTTTATTCTCTGCTTATCAGCATTACCTAGAACTATGCTTGGCTAGTACTGTGTACAGTAGGGGCTTAAAAGTATGTGTTGGTTGAATGAATAAATGAATGTTCAAATGGGAAGACCTCTAATATCTCAAGGGTTAGAGAATGTTGCTTGTAAAACTAGGGTTGTGGGTCTTATGCCTTAAACTAGGGAGACGGATTGCATCACAGCTTTTTTAGTGGCTGCCTGGAGCCCTCTGTGAAAAGGAGTGATATGATCATAAAATAAATGATATGATCGATAAGCAATGTCTGCCCTCAGGCATCAGCAATGCCCACAGGAATAATGACATCATGCTAGGCATTCTTCACTCCTGCCCCTGCCCTACATATCATTGCATAATTACCTGCCCAACTCTGTGTAGACTTTTCACTTGTGTTATGATTACACACACACACCCCCAATTAGTATTGTCCAGTATGACAAATACTGTTTTAACAGGTGATAGCCATTATCTAAGATCTCAACTAAGATATTTCGACTTTTTCTCTGTTTTAGCTGCCAGCTAATTGCTAATTGTCAACATGTTGTAAGTAGCTGTCAAATAATCCGGCAACCTTGGGAATCAGAATTTTAGGTTGGAAGAAGCTATAGAAATAATCTGATCCAAACTAATCATTTTACAGATGAAGAAACCAGACTCAAAAGATTAAGCATTTGTTCTCAAATCACACAGCTAAAAGCATACAAATAAGGACTTCATATCCTTAGCATTTACAAACAAAAGACAAACCAGAGAGTTAAGGAAACAAGTAAAAATTTAAAAGGAGAGACGAGAAAAAAACGTCTGGGCAGACATTTTGCAGGATACCCCAAAAACTTTGCGTTACCTATCCCAATAAAGTGAGCCACCCTCACTCCCCACCTCCAAAAGGCTTCTGTGTCTAGGGTAGTTGGTCAGCCTTTGAGTCCAAGTCTCCCCGTTTTGTTTTGTTTTGTTTCTGCCAGAATACGAACGTGTTGCTTATGTTAATTGACCACAGTTCCTCCATGCAATATCCTCAGATAATTTAAGAGATGGCTTCACTTAAAATTGAATTATATTTTTCTGGCCTGGGGGTGGCCTTTCTCTCCAACAAAGGGTTCTATTCCCCCAAGACTCTCTCGGAAAGCTTCTTGCCACCACTACATTCAGATAGCACCCGAGACAGCATTTGCAACTGATAAATCCCTATTCTCCCAAATCTGTTTGCTGGAAAATTCCAACAAAGCTATGCAAATGCTACTACCTAATCAAAATTATCAAGACCAGTCAGAAGTTTCTTGGAACCTTCCTTACACTAATGCTATCTTGTGTTGCACCAAAATTGCCTTCTGTACACCCAGGGAACCTTCTCCAACATGTAGATACCTTGGGAAGCAGCAGAGGGTGAGGGAAATCCAAGTTAGATCATTCCTGCATTTTTCCTCTCTCCCCCTCCCTTCAGACCTTTGCCCACGGATGGCCTCCAGCTCATCCTGGCTAGGAGAAAGATATCTTTATTAGAAAAGCCATTCTGGAGGCTGTCAAGCCCTGTGTCCACAGGAAAGATTGCTTGGCAGTTGAAGGGGTCACCCAAGAGTCGGAGATAAATAGACAAATGCTGAGGTTTCTGTGACCCAGAAAGTCCTGAAAAAATATGGTTTACACAGGAAAGGAAAAAAAAGATATTTTTCCATTTAAAGAGCTGATGGGTGTTTTTTTCCTTGAAAAAAATAAAATAATAAAATAATACCTTGAGAAAGAGCAGGAAATAGGGCTCTTTTTTTAATTCCCCAAGGAGAAATTCTTGGGAGAACTAAGAGCCAAAGAGAAGGATCAGCTAGAATTGAAGTTCTGCTGCAGTGAACTCTGTGCCAAGCAAGGAGGAAGCATGGCCAAATCTATTTTCAGTTGCACTTATGCTCCTGGATGATGATGTCTCTGACATGCCCGGCTGTGTGCTTCGTGAGGGCAGGCACTGTGCCTTGCTCAGCATGGCAAACCAGCCCCCTCCAGATGGCCTGGTCCATCACGGGTGCTCAGTAACTCCCTGGTGACCGAGGTCATGACTCTCACCGCTGTGTCCTACCTTTGCCTCAATCCTACTACGTTTCTACCCTTAGACCATGATGCCCCATGTTGGAGAGCCACCGTGAGTAGTACTTCTCTCTGGTCCTCAGTCTCTCAACATATTCATCTAAGTTTTGTTAAGGGTTATATGAAAACACAGTGATAAGAGACGTTTCTAAAACTATATCATTTAATCCTCACAATATATTTATGAGCTAGGTACTTTACAGATGAGGAAACAGAGATTCAGAGTTGCTAAGAAACTTGCCAAAATCACAACACAGCCTAAACTCAAACCCAGGCCTAACTGTAAAGCTTGTGTACTTAATACCTGCTCCTTGGGTCTCACACAGTGACTTACACAGTGATTTTGATTGTCTCTAAGACAGTGTCTCTCAAACTATTGTTCACACAGACAATCTTGTTAAAATGCAGATTCTGATCCCAAAGATCTGGGCTACATATGGACTGACTCCCTGATTTTCTAACAAATTCCCGCAAGGTCTGCAGACTGCACTTTGGGTATTTAAACTGTTTAAGGAAACTTTTATTTCTGATGTCCTCCATTTCTATTATACTATAAGTATTTTTTGATCTAAAAATGTTTTATTTCAGCATACATGAATGGATAGTGAGATATTTAGCGGGTGCTTTCAGGTGCTTGGAGGAAACATTGTTGAAGGTTTGGTGGCAGGGACATGAGACGATCTTATTTGCATTTCAGGAGTTCTTTCCAGCTTCAGTGTGGCGGATGGTTTGGGGAGGATGAGACTGAAAGTGACAGACCAGCAAGGAAGCTACTGTAGTTGTTCAGGAAGAGAGAACGGTAGCATGGAGAAGCTCAGCCTGCCTCTTTCTTAGTCCGTTGTGTGCTGCTATAACAGAATACCACAGACTCGGTAATTTATAACAAACATCAATACATTGGCTCACACTTCTAGAGGCTGGAAAGTCCAAGATCAAGGGGCAACATCTGGCAAGGGCCCTCTTGCAGCATTGTCCCACAGCACAATGGCAAGGAGAGGGCAAAAGAGAGCAAGAGGGGCCTGCACTCACAGCCTCATACGCTTTTATAATCAGCTTTAATTCATTCATGTGGGTGGAGTCTTTGGGACCTAAACACCTCCTATGAGTGTTACATTGCAGATTAAGTTTCCTGCACAAGCTTTTTGGGGGACACATTTAAACCATAGCAGTCTCCTTGGTTCTAATTTTAATTCTGCCACTACCTTTTCATAATGAGGATCAAAGAACTCAAGAGAACTCCAGCAAACATTCATCCTAATCACATAATTTTACAGAGAAAGAAAGAAGGGAGAAATTCTCAAACTCGTATAATTTATCTATTGTAGCATTTTTCGAAGTACTTTCTACATTATGTTGACAGGTATTATGTCCAAAAATAAAATGTGGAAAGGTATTAAGTTGTCAAATATGTAGAGGAGACCCTTGATTAAATAGATTTAAGCAGGTTTGTTTACCACAGGACTTCTCAGAGCCTTTAATAAGCTCAGAGCCTTTAGTATTCAGACTATGAGATAGAGATAGGAGATAGATTAAACATATTTCCCAGATGACCAGGGAAATTTTTTAGGACTTATGTTTATTAAAAATTACTTTGGTAACTGGTTCCTGGTATTCTTTCCTTGGAGCACGCTGTGCTTGTTACTTGGGTGAATTAAATGCATCTCCCTGCTGCAGACATACTCCACCTTCTACGTGTCCCAGAACTCTCTGCACAGGCCACATATCTGCCTCACTATTTTCCCTTTCATTTTTCTTCATCACTTCCTGGAGTTCAGGAAGTGCGAATTAACTCCATTGATTAACGGTGTGATCCCCTAGTGGAAAAAGCTATTTTCAAACCAAGAAAGAAAGGCAGAGTCATAAGATTGAGTATAAACCCTGGCTTTGTTAATATCTTTTTATATAACTACAAAAAAGAGAACCCAGCTGGGGCTTAATTTTTTTCTTACTTTTCAAATGATGCAGCATAACCAAACTATCTCTTCCTCTAACTCTATTCCTGTATAGTCAATGTCATGGTTAAAGTCTCTTTGGTCCCTCCTTGCAAGGTCAGAAACTATCTGACAGGTCAGTGACTTACTTGAACTCCAGCTTCCCCATCTTATGCCCAAGCCCTTCCCTTGAGGCCTCCATACGCTGTCATTGAGAGGTACGCCACCACCATATCTAGTCACCTTTCCTCCATTCAATCACATCTTTCTGTGTCTCCTCACATTCAGAGACATATAGTTAGGAGGGGCCCTCCTGAGGGTTCATGACTGTCTTTTTACAGATTTGGCTACTGATGAACCCTATCTCCCAGCAGAGGTATCTCGATTATTTGTCCTGTACTCTCTCCTAGGCACAGTGACCTTTTGAATATGCTGAACGACTCTTTATTCCCAGCTGCCTCGGTAATCACCAAAGCTGCCATCCTTCAGAGAGCAACACAAATTCCTATCAGGTCCACACTCTGTCATCATAAGTCTCGAAGCCAACTGCCCAGGCTGCCACAGCCAATCCACACCACTTTGGTCATGAGGAACAGCCTCAGGGAAAATCGTTGCCTCATTCAGTCTTGCCCCAGCTGCGAACAAAACCTGCCAGACCTCATTCTACTCCCCTGCTCCTGCCCTCTTCCTACTCCTGGCCTGTCGTCTTTCAGGCAGGCTTCCCACGGGAGCACGATGTCTCTTGTGGTTGGACTCTGTGTGCATATGAAATATTATCTGCATAATTTATCACTCCCAATGCATTCTTCCTCCCTTGACTAAAGGAATATGGATCTTTATCTGTATTAGGGGAGACAGAGAGATTTTTACATATCAAGTGTGCTTATGCATAAATATATGCTACTTGCCAGTCACTGAGCAAACCATATGCGTTAACACTTCCATGACATTACCCAAGCTAGTCTCTTGGTTTTGAGGTACTTTCTCTCCCTTTACTTCCTATAGACATCCCACACACCTGTGGAGGACTTCTATTTGCATGCTCCCCCTTTTGGTAACAAAATTGGCAACTCCAATTTTTCTATGAGAATCTACATTCGTCATGTGACTCAGCCTGTGTGTGAGAATGGTTTCATCTTGTGGATCTAAGATGGATACATAATCCATGCTTGGCCAGTCAGAGCCTAGCCAAAGTGATTGGTTAAAAGATATGTGGGTGTCCCAACCAGGCCAATGACAGTCAGTCCAGGACTTTTGCTAGCAATTCTGAGAAAGAGAGCTCCTTCCACTGGGATGCTAGGATGAGAGAAGGTAAGTTTACAGTTGCAGCAGCTTTCTCTGATCTAACTTGAGAACGTGAATAAAGCAGCAGGAAGGAAAATAAGAGTCCAAAGAAACAGACATATTGCTAATGACATTGTTTGAGCTTCCGAATCCAGGCTTGCTTTAAAATTTGTCTTATCCACTGGGTTTTCAGATCTGTGAGCCAATAAAGAATAATAATCTTGTGGTGGTGATGATAATGATAGTGGTAGTGATGATTATTGCCTAAGTCAGCTTAAGCAAGTAGAATGGGTGCCACCACGATCCCCCATTAGGAGACTCAGGAATGCCGCCTGAAGATGGTTAGCAATGCACTTAGCCAAATAAACTGTCTCACCCAAGGTTTCATCTCCTTTCCAGAAGAAGCTCTCACCTGATGACTAATCAATGGAGGTATAAAACAATCACTTGTCTCAATTCTAGATAATTCTTAATTCCCCACGGAATAGGCTGAGGCCTCTGTTGCAACTAAACTGCAGTTCAACACCACTCTCTGCCTCCTCCCTGCCTCACAGGTGCTGTCCCCAAAATAGTTCCCGATACACTCTCTACATGCCAATCTTTATCTCAGAGTCTGTTTCTTGGGGAACTTAACCTAAGACAGTGGGGTTTCTGCATTTGAAACTAAAGTAATTTTAATATACTATCCTACAAGACTCAACCTAAACACCACTCTTCCCTAAAATCTTTAATGACATTGAGCGCGCCTTCCTAAGCTCCCTTCCTTGGCTTGATACTTTTGCCTTCATTTAGATTTATTCCTTCCTCTTCACATTACAGTTAATTGGCCGTGTGTCTCTCTTCCTCCATAGAATTGTAAGGTCTCAAAGACTTTATACGTCTGTGTAAGCCTGACCACTTTGCACATAAGTTGACCCTTATAATAAACAGAGGGTCTCTGTGAAAAGTGACCTTATCATATAATCCCTCACTTTGATCACTGTGGGGCTGTGTCAAAGATTGCATTAGTTATCTATTGTTGTGTTGTTACACATGTTATCCCAAAACTTAACAGCTTAAATCAGCAAATATGTGTTATCTCACCAGTTTCTGAGGGTAAATCCAGAAGTACCTTAGCTGAGTGGCTCTGGCTCAGGACCTCTCATAGGATTGTAGTCAACATATCAAGCAGAGTTGCAGTCATTTAAAGACCTAGCTGGGGGTGAGGGATCTACTTCAAGATGGCTCACTCACATGTGTATGAATGGGAGACCTCACTCAACACAAGGTCCTCTCCACAGAGCCGCTTGAGTATCCTTACAATGTGGCCACTCACTTCCTTCAGAGTAACTGATCCCAGAAAGAGAATGAAGGGAAAGTCTCAATACCTTTTATGCCCTAATCTCAGATGTCCTACCCTTAAGAGAGGTGTCCTATATTTAGCACGCCCACATCACCATGTTTAAAGAGATAAATCTCAGGGAAAATAATGTGGATATATTTGAAACCACTACATTGATTTTGCCTATTGCATTGCATAGCTTCCTATCTGAGCCATAAGCAAATCCTCTCTAATCCCACAACAAAGATTCCTAACACTTTTCATAAGCAGCTTGATTGTTCTTACCTCTTGTGTGCTGTAAATTGGGTAATTAATCTTGTTTTGCTCTTTACTTTTCAGAAACTTGAAACTAGATTTGTAGCTTACCTCCATCAGGGGCAAAACATTTCATGGCATGTATTTTATATACCATCCTCATTTCTAAGTTTTGCTTTTCTCCTTTCTGACTTTCTTAGTGCATCATTTTTTTTTTTATTTTAAAATTTACCTTGCTTCACTATATACTGTGCATGCTAATAAGCTGTCTTAAATTCTTTTAGGACAGAATAAGGAATAAACAAATAAGTACAAGCATACAAATGTATATATACATACCTAAAATAGGTCTCTTGATTTGCTAGTATATATCCCTAGAGTCAGAGTGTCAAATAATTTAAACAAATCCAGGTCATTTTATCTGACAGATCTGGGAGTGAGAAGAATAACAACATCACTTACAATAACTGCTAACATTCATTTTGCATTAGCTGTGTGCCAGGCACTGTGCTCAAAAATGTTCCTCTTTTCTTCATTTAACCTTCATGGTGTCCCTTAAATGTAGGTACTATCATCATCCCCATATTACAGATATGGCTTAGAGGAGTGAAGAAACTTTCTCAAGGTCTCATTTATAGAAAAATGACAGCGTCAAGATTCACACCCAGGATCACAGGGTCATGGAACCAAAGGTATCTGCTGTCTCTGCTTTTTTAGAGCAAATGGAAAGGAAGCTCATGGATGTGAACAACAACAACAACAAAATCAAGTAGTTATTCAACATTCATGAATGTCCAATGTTGTGGCAAGGGATTTGGAGTACATAATGGAAGAGAAAAACATACCTCTGGGGGTTTCATGGTCCAAGCAGGAACATGTAACTGACAAATGTAAAGCAATTTGAGAGTAGAATTTACATAAGTCAAGATGAATAGGATCACCATAAATGCTACTGGTGGTCAAAGAAGTCAAAAATTGCATGGCCTAAGCAGGTCACTGAAGACTTCTAGGAAGTAGTGACAATTAGATTGGACACTGAAGAATGGACTACCTAAAGGAGACATTGGACTAATAACATGGAAGGAAACATACAGTTGAAATTCTCCAGGCATCATGTAAATAATCTCCTTAAGAACTACCATTTAGATATGCTAGCAAATGTGCCTGGTATCTTCTGAAGGAAAATGCACATACGTGTGTGTGTGTGTGTGTGTTTGTGTGTCTATCTATCTATTTATTTATTTCTAGACTTTTATTAATAAACAGTCATTAAAGATTCAGGTCACCTTTTCAGCACTTAAATCCTAAGAGGGAAGGTACATGGCCATAACTATGGGATATAAAGTCAGGCAACTAGGGCACGTGGACACTTTTTTGTTGGTCCACACTTGTTTTTGTTTTTGTTTTTTTAATTTTTAATTTTAAAGATGTGAGGTACAATTCAGGGTTAAGTATACAAATGTTCATTATGCAGGTATCCTTATTGATGAGGTGTTTCCCCCCACCCCCAGGCAGTTTTCCTCAACTGCCAATTCCATTCCTCTCCCCTGGTAGTTTTCCACTACTGCCAATCCCTTTCTTATAGTATTTACATATATATTTTAAATTTGGAAAAGAAAAGTAAAAAAAAAAAAAAAAAAGCAAAAAACACATAGGAATTGGAATAGAAAATCAGAGATGGTACAATCATGACCCTCTCAAAAAAAGAGAAAAATTGGAGCTATATGAGAGAACTTGTCAACCATCATTCTATCATTTCTGTATTTATAAAATGAATCAGCAAGCACGTTTTAGCATATTTAAACAGTAAAACATACTGCTTGTGGGGTCATGCACCATTATCATGGTTGCAATTTAGACACGGATGATTGGTGTCCTCTGGTCTGTTTGCCCAACTGTAAAATGGGAATAATACAAAATTTTTTATTGTGAAAGGTAAATTAGATAATTTACACAAAAAGTGCTTTCTAGCCCATAAAATAAGATCACAACCCTCATAACAAATCATTATTAGATATAAAGTTGCCATAGCTATATCATTATTAAATATAAAGTTGCCATAACCTGGTACAAACATCTTCTTAATGTTTGAATGTCCATGACTAACCCTGTGAGTTCTGCCTGAACTTTTTCAGTGTCTGGGAGCTTCCTTCCACATGAGATTTTGTCCCCCATGTGGAAACGACTTGCATTGAGCTAAAGGCTGCCTCTTAGCATTTTTACTGATCTCAGTTTTATTCTTTCAGACACAAAGTAAGCTCCCCAAGTGTCTACAGGTAACAATTAACACAACTGCCTAACTCTCAACCTATGTCTTAAACTATTCTCCAAAACAGTTCTGCTTCCTTCAAGGTTTTTCAGGTTTTCATGCCAAGACCTCATACCAACCTGGTTACTTTCCATCAGATGCTCTCTAGCTTACCAGTGAGGTGTCCAGAATGGAGCATAGTGCTCTAAATATACTTGTACTTAGAAGCATGGGATGGCATTGGCTACATCATTCTACATTCACGGTCCTGATCCTCTTGGTTAACTTCCTCTGTGGATCTAAACGAAGAGATACTTGCCAGATATTTTAATAGTAAGTATGTAATATGTGAATAACTGAATACACACCTCCTCCAAGTGTACCACATAGATACCAATTCAAATAGGCATTGAATAAGCCAAAGCAACCAGTGTTTACACTGAGTATATATTACATTCTCCTAAAATATGCCAGAGAGGATAGGTGTTGCTTATTTGTTACTGGTATCATGTCTGTCTCTCCAACCTAAATACAATCTCCATGAGAGGAGGAAATTTGTCTTGTTTGTTTTTGTATTTCCCACTCTAAAAAAAGTGCTTGACAAAGTGCTTGTTAAATATTTAATTAATTAACTAATTAATTAGATACTGCCCTACAGATAGATTGAAAAAAAAATGCTATATAAGTAGCTGTTAGAAAAGAAGAGAGAGGCACACCATGTGTGTTAACTGAAGGCCTTTAGGGAAAAGAGGACTTCTCCAAGCCTCTCCCTTGCCCACTGTCCCCTTCTCACTCCACTCAAGCTAATGGACCTTAAATCAGAAAGGTCCTCAGATTCTGGGACCCCAACTGGGCTATCTTTTCAGGTGAGAAGGGTCTATACACACTGAAAAGTTAGCTCGTAAGTGTGACGTGCTCTTTTACAGTGGTCCAGGGCAGCTGGAGTCTAGAGCAATATTAGCTAGATGTTGTATTTCCACCATTAAAACCTCTAGTACTCCAGTAAAGGATGTGGCTTGAACCATAAATATTATAATTGTTTAGTAGAAAAAGCCCGACCAATAGGATTGAAATTGGCCAGTTTCAGATAAGCTGAAAGACCTGATCCAAGCTTTGGAAGATAAGTGTACCTGAGTTGAATGAAAAAAAGGCATAAACAACAGTGTGGGATTCCATCTGGACTCAGTATGTGAAAAATGCACAACGTTTGCTGAGATGTTGAGACTTAGGGAGTAGGAGACAGCTGGAGCTGGTAAGAAGAGACTGATGTTGGCAGTGAGAGAGTGGTTGTGAAACTTTTATGATCTGCCTCTCCCATCAGCCATCAGTGGGAAATACATGGCATGTCTGCCTCTGTTTCTCCTTCATGCACTCATGCCAGACATTACTAGCTGATGGCAGTACTCTGCTTTGGAGCCCAGACAAGCCTTCAGAATTCTTCTAAACATAGTTCTCCAGGGGTTTCCTGCTGAATGTGTGGGGCTGGCCATTGTAATGAAACACACTCACTACCCTCTGTGCCTCTCTTTTGATGTGCTTGAAAAGTAAGACTCATCAAAGAGAAGTATTTTATCCAAGATAAACGTGCACATTCATGGTAGACCTTCAGTTAGAGCCTTGTGCTCCTGACTCAAATCTCTTAAAAAATTTTCTCTCTCTAAAGATATCATGAAGGCCAGTTAAAGATTATTCTTCCCAGAAATCTGCTATCGTGCCACTGTCTTGCTGAGCATGTCTCAGTAGCCTTCCATTCTACCTGGCTCTTACAACCTAACATTTCTGGGGTATAGCATTCGAATTGCCACAGTTTTCCATGACATAATAGAGCAGAAATGACCACAAAGTGTCCCCAGCCTGATATCCTGTGTTGCTAGCTACGGGAGCCAGTTGGAAGCATGTCTCAATGACGTCCTACTCACTTCCCCAACCCTTACTGCTGGACAAATGGCCAGCCATGGAAAAATCTGCCTCAGGAAAAAGAGAAAACCATTTAATTCTATGCAAATGTCCTCTAAATAAGTGAAACAAACCCTAGCAGCTGGATCTGCTGTGTAAGGCTGAAATGTCTCTAAATAGAATATGGCCCCAAGTTTTCCATGGGGCACCTGCATCAGCAATTTTGCAAGTAAGTCATCAAGGGGAAGCAGCTTTCTCTCAGGCATTCTTTGCCCCTAGCAAATCACAGAGCTGCAAAGAGGAAAAGTAGGGTAAAGAGATGGGGGTCACAGACTGGGAGGTGCGGAAAGAAGTGGGGGGCGGGAGGGAAGGAACCAGCAGGACAGCGGCCTTATCTCTTTCCATTCATTCTAAACTTGTTTCTCTGACCTTACTGAACTCCATGCATGTTGCATGTGGTCTCTCTCCATGCATGTTGCATGTGGTCCAGATCATTGCACATGCTATTCCCTCCCTCCATAATATTTCATGTGTCCTTAACCTGCCCAACTTATGCTCACCCTCGAGGTACCAGCTGGCATGTCACTTCCTCCAGGACGCCTTCTGAAACCTGGATAAGAGCCTCCTATACTTTCCCTATTATATCACTGATAACACTACATTCCAATTATCTTTTTACTTATCTATCCCTTGCTAATAAAAACAATAGCCGACATCTATTCTGTGCTTAGTGTGTGTGAGGCACTCCACTAAGCATATGACACAGATTATTTCACTCAACAGAACAACAATTCTGCAAGGTCGTATCCTCATTTTGCATATGAAGAAAGGCTCAGAGAGGTTAAAAGTCTTGACCAAAGTAACACAGGTTATGCATCTATCAGGCAGCAGAGCTGTGTTTAGAACCCAGGTCTGCTTATGTGCTCTTAACCACCTGCTGCACCACATTCCATTCTATAGCTGGGGCTCCCCGGGACCAGGATCCTAGTCAAATGGTATACCAGCTGTGGTATTCAAGTAGGTAATACGCAGCCATAAAAAAGAATGAAATCATGAATTTCGCAGCAACCTGGATGGAACTAGAGTCTATAATACTGAGTGACCGCTCACAGAAACAAAAAACTGAGTATCACATGTTCTCACTCATATAGTAGACCTTGATCACCCAACGTATTACCACAAGAAAATGACTGACAGTGGTGGGAAACGATGGGGGGATGGGAGGGATGGGGAAGGGATTAATGGCAGTAAATACCTGTCTGGGGATGGGGGGACACTTCTTATCAACAAGGGTGCCTGAACGAGACATATTTGTGTACCTAACCCTTAACTGTACCCCTCAATATCACAATAAAAAAAATATTGTATATATATAAAAAAAGAATTCTCAAATGTGCTGTGGTATTTCTCATTACCTATAATAAAATTAACATTTGACCCTTCAAGTGGAGTGAGTTTAAGTTTTGAGGAATATTGTTTGATAGTCTAAAGAAACCCTTTTCAACAATAGGTAATACAACATTTAATTTTAACACACAGTTTTTATTGATCGAAGTAAATGAAAAATAAATCAACTCCTTAGCTCCTTTTCTTGTCTGTTGCTTCTCAATGCTGCAAATATTTAGTAAAATTTCTAATGTTTAGTTCCAGTGAAGCCTATAATGCTTGCCTTTTTAATTCAGTAGCTAGTTAATAAAATTCTTTTGATCACTTTCTAAGACTTTTTTTTTTGTTTGTTTTGTTTTGTTTTTGTTGTTTTTTGAGTTGGAGTCTCACTCTGTCACCCAGACTGTGGTGCAGTGGCCGCTCCTGGCCACCGCAGCCTTGACCTGCTGGGCTCTGGCGATCCTTCCGCCTCAGCCTTCCAAGTAGCTGGAACTACAGGCGCGTGCTACCACGCCCGGCTAATGTTTGATTTATTGTAGAGATGTGGTCTCACCAAGTTGCCCAGGCAGGTCTCAAACCCGTTGCCTCAGGCAATCCACTCACCTCAGCCTCCCAAAGTGCAGGATTACAGGCTGAGCCACCAAGCCCGGCTTATTTATATTTTTAAAATAGAAATTAAGCTGAAATGCATACATACCTTTGTATGTACTTATTACAGTGCTTAGGAAAACGTCTGAGAAGTCTGCACATCATATTAAGGGGATGGGATGAGGAAGAAGTGGAGGGAGACTTTCAATGTTTTATTTGTTTGAGTTTGTTCTTGCCATGAGGATACATTTATACTAGTTGTCATTAAAAAAAATAAGCTGTGGAGCAATGTGTATCAAACTTTATTAGTGTGTGGGGTAGAGAAGAAGATATATTTTGCTTTCTATTACATGTATTTCTGTAGTATTTGTTTTTGTTTTTTTTTTACAGTAATTTGTATTAGTCAACAGAAAAATGTTTTCATTTTGAAAATTACATATATAAAATATGGAGAGATGGGGAAGTCCTAATTATTTCTCTATTGAAATATAAAAGTGAAAGAACTTCTCTTGTGGTTTCTTTTGAGTCAGAGTCTCACTCTGTCGTCCAGGCTGGAGTGCAGTGACAGGCTCACAGCCACCTCAGTCTTCCAAGTAGCCGGAACTATAGGCGTGTGCTACCACGCCCAGCTAATTTTTTTTTTTAATTTATTGTGGAGGTGAGGTCTCTCCCAATTGCCCAGACTGGTCTCAAACCCGTGGGCACAGGCAGTCCACTCGCCTCGGCCTCCCAAAGTGCTGGGATTACAGGCTAAGCCACTGAGCCTGGCCTCTCTTGTGGTTTCTGTCCTCATTGGCTTTTAATACCTGGCTAGCTTCTTTTCCAGCACCTCCCCCCAACCTCCCAAAACTACCTTTTACATTGTGGTAAAACACATGTAACATTTCCTGTCCTTTTGATTTCTTGTCCCAGAGGCAGCTCCACTGTGGTTCTTAGCTTACCCAGGTCTGGAGAGGAAGCCCTCCTCTTTTTCTTAGTTGTTTCTTCCACACATTTGTCTGCAGGGTATTAATGCCCAGATGTTGGGTGGGAGTGAGGGGGGCAGCATCCAGGTGCTGATCCTTGAATCCCCCATATCCCCCATATCTGTTGTCCAGTTTAAGCTCAGTAAGTTTGCCCTTGGTTGAACTGAGTTGAAACTGGAACACAGCTCTCGTTAAGGGGGGAGGGAAGAGAGAGATCTTTGACATGGGGTATTAAAATATCCTGGTGAAGAAAGAAGTGCTGTCTTTAAAAGAGTAGAGGCATCTTCATTTTCTTTCTCCTGTGGTGTGGTCTGTGTTGTGTCATCTATTTAGTGAGTTTCTGCTGAAAAATTAACCTTAGTTACTCTAAGTTTATAAAGGATCTCTTAGAAACAGAGCTTACATTACATAGTAAGAACCACCCCCCCACCCCTGCTATTAGAAAGGAGTCTGATGTGATCATTACACAGTCTGTGCATGTATTAGAATATCATAGGTACCCCATAAATATGTGAAAATATTCTGTATCAATAAAAAAGAAAAAACAGGACAGGATGCTTTTCAGAAAATAAAGAAAATGTTTAAATGCAGGTGATCTTTTTCTGTGTTCTAACAAAGTGAGGAATTTGAGGGTTATGGAAATCATCTGCTTTTTGCCCATGTTTTGACACTCTGAGGCAGACTTTTAAAGAAGTTAATTGTCATTTGATGTAAGTCAGATGATAAAATACTAGTGTGACAAGTAGGAGAGGCAAATACTGACGGAGACCTCTGAGACAGAGTTGTGTTCCTGAAAACTGGCCACTGAGGCAGGTGCAGTGGCTCAGGCCTGTAATCTTGGCACTTTGGGAGGCTAACAGGAAGATCACTTGAACCCAGGAATTCTAGACCAACCTAGGCAGCATAGCAAGACCTCATCTCCACAAAAAATTTTTAAAAAGCTGGGCATGGTGGCATGCACCACTAGGAGTCTGAAGCAGGAGGATCACCTGAGCCCTGAAAGTCGAGGCTGCGGTGAGCCTTGGTTGTGCCACTGCACTACATCCAACCTGGGTATCAGAGACCCGACTCAAACAAAACAAACAAAAACTGTTGACTGGCTCAAAATTGGGAAAGGGAATCCATGTGAACTGCTTGCTCTGTTGGCATGAGTTTTGGTTGTCAGGATGGAAAAGGTCCTAGTGACAACAGTCAGCTTGGTGTAAGCCAAAGAATATAGGTGTTTGTCTTGCATTAACTGCTGCTTCAAGGAGATTATTAGATAACCTTGATTCTGTTCCTGTCTGTTAAAAGTGAAGGTATTGTATTTTTCTATGTAGCTATTTAAAAGTCTTATTCCCAAAAAGGTAGCAATATTAACATTTTATAGATACTCCATTTCTTTGGAGTTATTATTCTTACACAGAAAAACAACTTAAGGAAATTCTGATCAGTAACAGCCAGAATTTTAATTTTAGCCCCTGTTCTTTCCCCAAAATAAATTTTTAAAAAACCCACCTTTCCCATTCCTTTTATAAAGCTACTGGCATTAAAAAAACAAGAAGAGGATCCTTTAATGATAAGTTCTGTAGTAAGCACCAAATACATTATTGTTTTACATCTGGAGTTTTAGAAAAGAAATGTACAAATGTAATCCAGCCTTGTAAAGTGCTTTGTCAACATCACTGCCACGTTGTTCTTGAGGTGCCTCAGTATAATAGAATTTGTACAGGCAATTTATCTTCGGCTTGCCATTTTTGTGTATGGGTCTGCACCCTAAATATGGGCATGTTCTTTCTCTCTGCTTATGATATTCTTTCCCTCAGTTGGTGACCCAGAGGTTACTTAAACTGTGTTTTCCTCCTCCTTGCCTACTTTACACCTTTACTTAATAGGAATATGCACTGGATCATGATGAAATACTCTGGTGTAGCTTGCTCAGCATGTGAGAACACATCAGCTAATAACCCCAGCAATATCCTCCTTAGAGCATTTTCTGTTGGTTAAAAACTTGCAAGCAAGAATGGTTAAGATACAGATGTTTTCTCTGAGGCTTCTTATCTCCTAAAAAGACACAGGTTATTCTGACAGGTGAAACAAGTCCGGGCAAATATGCAGCATTGATCTAATCAACAGGAACAAGAGCAATATTTTAACTGGTGCTACCTTTTACCAGCATCATTAAAGGCTGCCATTACTCTTTTATTAGAGGTTCCCTCTCTCCCTTATCAGATTACAGAATGAACATAACTCATGGCAGTGATTTGATCTCTTGTTAAAAGAGGATTACAGCTTTGCATTAACTCGGATTGACACAGTTTATAATTCGCTTGTTGATACTCAGGCAGGTGGCATCACATGTTTGACCCCCCAGCAGTCCTGAGGGGAAAGGACCCGCATAGATCATCATTAAAGATGGCGTCCAGCACAGAGAGAGGAGGCATGGGGACTTCCTCCTTCAGTAATGTCAGAAAGGACAAAGGAAACACTCTCAAGTTCAAACTGACACCTGCACCAGAGTTTTAGAACTGGGTTGAAAAGAAAGCACTGCTATTGTTTCTTCTATTTTTCCTGATTTGCTACTGTTCAGTCGCTTATTTTAGAGAATTTGCATTGTCAAATTGAAACCTTGGTTCTAAGCAGGAGGTAGAGTGATAAAAGCACATCTTCTAGAAAGAGATTTGTAGATGCTGAACAGATAAATCCTTCCTCAAAATGAGGCTTTTTTTTTTTTTTTTTACTATAGTTCTCATTTCTGTAGTTATAGTCTCATCATTTCTTCAAAGGATTGTAAGTCCTCTTTTTTTCCCAAAGGGATATTTCATGTTCTTTAAAGTATGTGTAAATGTTTCTCTTAAGGACTTGTTTTAAATTCTTTTATTTTATTATTGATTTTCTGAATATATCTTATAGATATTGTATTAATCACAACTTGCAAGTTACTTGCAAGTGGGTAGGCAGTAGCTAAGTTTTCACTTTAATTTAGATGAGTCATTCATACATGTTATTACTGTTTCCCTTAATGGGTCACTGAGCTGACATGAGACTGCGAGGATATGTAGACCCTTTCTGTTTCTAAGTGCATTCATTCTTTGCTCTGATTTATCTACCCTAAGTCTGCCACCCTGCGTCTAATTGGCAATGAAATGGCATAGAATAATAACATCATATTCTACTTATTGAGCATTTACTATATGCCAACACTGCACTAAAACCCTTCATGTACGTTTTCATTCAGTCCTTATAAGGAACCAGTGAAGTGGTTGATGTTAAACAGCAAGTTAGTAGTGGAACTGGTGTATGCATCTAGGATGTGGCTTAGAAAGATGTGGTCATAATGTACCACAGTGAAGCCTCCCCACAACACACATACACATATACAGTCACTCTCAAAAACTTCTTTGGATGAAAACTTGTTTGGATTAAATTGCCTTTTCTTTTATAAGAGAGGTATTTCCTATATAGGAAGGTTTCACCTACCAGCCATTCACATTTTAGTGTGAATCACAGGAATTCCTAAACCTGTGAATGGCTCTTATGTTGTGCCATTCATCTGGTTACGAATATCCTAGGCCTCATAAGTAGCTTTGAATCTTGAGTCAGTATATTGGGTCAGTTTGTTCTTACAGTTCTACCTCTGCCATACTCAGCACCTGTCACCTACTTTTCTTAGAGACAATATTTTTTCCCCTGATAATAAAAACAATACATGGTTATGGGAGAAAATTGGAAAAATACAGAAAGGACAAAGAAAATTATGTCTGTCATCCTGCTATTGAGAATTTAACATTATTAATAATTTTTTGTGTATGTATTTTATATAGCTATATGCATGCATGTTTGAGTCCTTTTTCTAGTAAGCTTGATATTATAAATTTTAATGCCATTAAGTATTGATTATGTTGGGTATTTTGTTGTTTGTGGTTGCTTTTCTTTCCTTTAAGTAATGCTACAGTGAATGTATTTGTACAGAACTCCATGCACTAGGTTTTGCTTGTGTCATTAGAATAGGTTTCTGGACTAAATGTGTAAACTTTCTAATGATTCTTGATGGGTTGTGCTAATTTATGTGTCCCTTTTCTTCCCAACTGAGACTTATGTCATTGTACCTTTGCTTCTAGAGTTCTCTCTCTCTCTCTCTCTCTCTCTCTTTTAGTCAGCATCTCTAGTGCCCAGGCTAGAGTGCAGTGGCGCAGTCATGGGTCACCACAGCTTTGACTTCTTGGTAGCTGGGACTATAGGTGCACACCACCATGTCCGACTATTTTTAAAAAAAATTTTTTGTAGAGACATGCTCTTGCTATGTTGCCCAGGCTGGTCTTGAACTCCTAGGCTCAAGCAGTCCTCTCACTTCAGCCTCTCAAATTGCTGGGATTTCAGTGGTGAGCTGTTGCACCCAGCCTGTTTTTCTTCTTTACTTCCTACATGGACTTGTTATACTAACAGCCTGCTAACAACTACTCCCTGTTCTGATGAGCTCTGGGTATTACTGCCAGATTCGCCTTCCCAAAATTCTGCTTAGAGCATGCTGCTCCTCTCAGCCTGCTGTTCGAGGCCTTCCATGATTTGTTGCCTTGCTCCCTTTCTCCCCTTGTCACCTGTTTCACCCTTTGTGCTCTCCGGACTGAACCCTGTAATCCCTGGATCACACTCCCTGTTCCTCCCACTGTGTCTCTTCTTTGTGCTCACTTGACCTGGACCAGCCCTCTACTCTGTCTCTTCCTGTTGAAAATGTTCACAGTCATTCCAGGGAGACTTAGGATTCTCCCTCCCCCACTGAGAAGTGATTTTTCTTTGTTGAACCCCTATTTTATTTGTTTCTATCTAACAGTGTTTATTACAGTTCACAAAAGTAGTTATTGGTTTTTTTCTTTGTTAAGAATGTTAATTTATGTCAAAGAAGTATGCATATATTTACTATGATTTTGTATTTGGTATTAGTAAGATTTTATGCTCATTTAGTTGGAATAATATATTTTCATTTCAGTTGTAGTTTGCCCTATCATGTAGCATTTTGTAGTTTAGCAAAACAGTTTACTTAGGGTCTTTTCTCAGATAATATTGGCTTTCTGTAAGCTAGAGAGCGGAATTGGGATCCTTGGGATCCTTGAGCCCGTCAGGCCCACACTCATGTGGAGTGCCGCCCCAAGGATTGCTTTAAATGTGATCTCTGCAGATATTGTTTAAATACACAAAATTTGTGTGTTCATATGTCTGTATATTGTGCCATTCTCCTTTTGTCTGCAACACAGGCATGTCCATTTCTGTGCAAACTTTTAAAAAGTTGGTTTTAGGCTTCCTGTCTGAAATGCTCTTAAAGGTCTTCAAGCTTATAAGTCTTTTTGCAGTTTTTGGTAAGATTATTTTTGTAAACAGTCCTATGAGATGAATGAAGAGGAGTATCTTGCCTCCTTTCTGAACTCTCTCCAAGTCATCCAACTCCTTTAATGTATTTTTCTGCACTCCCATGTCACTTTGTACATGTTTATATGATACATAGTATTCACTGTGAGGTTGCTCCTGAATCATCTGTGGGATGTGTCTCCATTCTAAAACATCACACTGCTTGAGGGCCAGCTCATGGCTATGTTGGAAAAGCCCCAGAAAATAAAATTTCCCCTCTGGGGCTTTGTCCCTGACCCTTAGAGGGTGTTTGAAGTCAGGCTTACTTAGGATGAATCTTGGGAAAGATCTTTGAGGAATGCTCTTGTATTTCCATCACTCCAAGAGTATACATCCTAAACTTTTGTGTATCTTACAGGCTTCCTCCTATGCCCATCTTGGCTGTGGTATTTAAATCAGGTTTGGTTTCTGGTGGCCCTCCCACAAATTATTACAGGTTGAGATTTCCTTATCCAAACACTTGGGAGAAATCTTTCATAATTTTTGGATTTTAGAATATTTGCATTCAGCAATCTGGAAATTCAAAATTTTGGAGCATTTCGGATTTTGAGGATTTTTGGGGGAATTAGGAATATTCACCATGTTAATATGGAAACTTGGAGAGTACCAACAAGGCTCCATGATGACCAGTTACAGTTAAGTTTCGGTTTTTTGGGTTGCTTTCAAGATTTGTTTTATTTAGGAAGAAAACATTTCTGGACTGAATTCTGTAAGTGCGTCTACCTTTTGTTATTTTTAGGGTTGGTATTAAGTATCAAACCAAAAAAGGATATTCAGATAAAGGGCATTGCCTCATGTACTCTTGAGTTCTAGTCCCCTGGAAGCACTTCATCATGGGAAGCTATTACTAACTACCCTCGGAAATGAGATCTTGAATGAGCCATAACCACACCTTGTGTTTTGCCTGTTGTATCCCTCTGGGGAGTAGAACACTTTATAAACATTAACTCTTTTACCCTCTGGGCACCTCCACTTAAAAGGTAAATAAGACTGAAGGCTCTTTCTTCTCCAATATAGATGAGGAAACATCAGCCCAGACAGGGAAATTACTTGATCAGAAGCAGGTGAGCATTAGTGGGCCCCGGGGTGTTTGTGTCCCAGTAGTGGACCTACAGCCACCGAGGGTGGTGGCTGTGACACCAGGAGACACAGTCCTGTTCGTTCCCCTTTCAGCTTCTCAGAGGGTAGTGGGGGTTGGGACTTTGTCTCTTGTGTGGAATGTAAAATGCTGCAAAGACGAGCAATTGTTCTTCAGTGCTTTGTGCTCCTTCATAAGAAAGAAGAAATCAATACACATTTTCTCATACACACACTTGGCAGCACTCCGCCTCCTCGTCCACGCTTGATCCTGCAGGGGAAGCACAACTGTGCAGCAAAACAAGCTCAGCAGCTTTCAGGGGGAGATGTGCAGACGACTCATTCTGCACTTAGACATCCAGCTTTTTAAAGCCAGTCATCTAACTGACAGAGGTCATCAGACTGCTGACTTCAGGGGCTAGTTGGTAGAGTGGGAGCTCCAGACTTCCGGAGGCAGAGGGCTCCAGCTCAGTCCTGCTGGGGAAAGCTTGCCTGGCAGGTGTCTGGGACAGCTCTTACTTTTTCCAGATTTCTTTCTGATTTACAGAGGGAAGGAAGTTCTTTGGAGGATACTATTAAAAACCCAACAAGATGAACAGATTGAGGAGTGATTTGTCTTTGATCCATTAAGAGCCCTATCTCAGGTTGGATTTTATTTTTTCACCAGAAAATGTGACACTGATACCTGTAACTTTGTCTAATGGCTACTGCCATTAAACAGTTAAGTGTGGGATGTGGATAAGAATTTGCTGCCATCATTAAGAGAACTAGTAGTTTAGGTGCCAGACTAGCGGTGCAGGGCAGGGGTGTGAGCAGGCCTTTGGCTATGGGGTCCTTTGTACAGAGCAGACCCTCAGAGCTAAGAGTGTATGTGGGATCACTAGGGGAGGATGTCGAGAGAGGAGAGGAGCTGAGAGCAGAACCTAGGAGAAGGAAGGCAGAAGAGAGTCAGGAGAACACTAGCTCAGGAAGCTTAGGAGGAGGGTTTCGGACAAGCAGCGGGCCCTCCTGCCTGCTCCTGAAGCTGCAGCAGGTGCCTCTGTGTGCATTGGTGCTTTGTGTTGCCTCCCTCCATAGATGCTTCTCTTGCGTTTGCTTGGTGCTGGGTTTCTAAGCAAAATAAGTCCTCCAACTTATTGCCGGAAGTAATAACAGAGTGCCTTGCTGAAATCTGTGGGTTAACAGTGAATACTCTCACTCATTTCTGCACATTTTGCCCCCCAAAAAGCTGAAGTTGACCTGGATCTGAGTCCTGCCTTGCCCCAGGCCCTGGGTGGTTGGGCAGCAGTCCTGATAGGATACAAATGTAACGAGTGTCAGTCTCACCTTCCCGCTTGGGGGAAGTGATTCACGTCTAAGCAGTGAAGCATCTCCTGGCTTTTAACAGGAGCTGTTAGGGGGCTGCTGTTTGAACAAGGAGCTTCATCTTCCTGAAGCCAGCAGTCACAAAACCGTAAACACAACACTGGCCAACTCTATTGCTAGGATCGTGGTGGCTTGACGTTAATATTAAACATCTCCAGCACAGCAGAGAGCTCGGCAGCTCAGTTCCAGAATAAAAATAAATAAAAATAAAGAGAAAACCCTGCTAAAAGCAGTGAAATGATTTGTCGTTTTTCCTATGTGAGGCCATTTGTCTTCTCTCGCATCAAATCTGTTATAAAACAGTCAAACTGTGAAAGTGGAAATCATCCCAGGAATATGGAATATTAATGCACAGGAAAGGAATGCCATCCCTTTTGTCTGAAGAGTGGCTCCCCCCCTTTTTTACAAGTCCACTAAGGTAAATTATTTTTCTTTAAAAGAATGTGAAAGACTTGAAGCTAATGGTAGGGATGGTGGAAGTTCTGAGTCTTTTCTTCCTTTGTTGAATGGAGTGAATTTGTAGCTGACTGCATACGGAGGAAGCACGAGGGAGAAGAAAGCCTTTCTATTCTAGCTCCCTCTTGCCACTCCGTCCCTCTTCCCTGTCCTTCCTTTTCCCCATCCTCTCAGCTCCTTTGTTTGGGGCCTGAACCTGCTTCTTTGGACATTTATAAATCTTGAGTCTGTCCGATCTTCAGGACACAGGCCAGAGGCCACATGTCACCATCCGTAATTTAAAGCTGTAGGGCTAAAAGCTTCTGCAGAGGTTTGGAGGACCTAGTTCTGACCTGACCAAGAGAATGAATTGGAACAGACCTTCTAGAGTCTCCTTCAAGCACTGGGGAGGAGGTGATGAGAGCCAACACGCCGGGTAATTTATGGGCTTCCCTCCCTGGTTGCCTGGGCCACCTAGAAGTGAATCGAGGACTGCCACCTTGTGGCAGATTCAAGCTGCTACGGGCTGGTTGTTTTGGAACATTCTGAAGAGTTCCGCATACTTCTGTCTTGTTGGAGATGATCTGCCTTGTGTCTGGATTTGGGTAGTTAATGAGAGGTGAGGGAATTCTCTGGTCTCATTTCTATATGTTACTTTGCCGATGATCCTGTCCTTAGGTGAGAGAAGGTGCTTTCTTTTTTCTTTCACCTCCTTTCTTTGTTTTGTGCTTTATTAAGGATTTTTTGTTTGTTTGTTTGGCTTTTTGTTGTTGTTCGATTTGGTTTGTTTTTGGTATGGAATTATGATGAGATTCCAGGAAAGATGCCTGGGATCCACTTGTTGGGATGTGTTGGGCGGAGAGTGAGGGAGAGGTCAGTGCTAACCTTTTGGCTCCATCAGCACACCTAAGTTTTCCCCACTCGTGGTTTTTGTGTGCCATTCTGACTGCATGATAACCAACTCCTTATAAGAACTACATCTGTCTCCTTACTTGGATTGCCTTTCCAAAACCCGGTCTTCCTGGGAAGTTAAGTCCTAATATGTGTCGCCTGCCTCTGACCCCACCACACAGCTCCGTTGCTCAGGCTGGAGTATAGTAGCACGCTCACGGCTACCCCAGCGTCAGTCGACCTGCTGGGCTCTGGCAATCCTTCCGCCTCAAGCTTCCAAGTAGCTGGATCAAACACCTTTCTCTCACTTGTAAAGTCACTGATTCAGAGTAGAATGGATTTGGGTCAGGGAAGCAGAGGAATGAAAGAAGAGAGGAAGATGCCATTTTGTCTCTTGTGTTGGGAGCATGTTGCACAGGCTCCAGCATGGTGGCTGCTGGATCTCATTGTTTCTTTATGACCATAGACAGTGATGCTGTTTATGCAGTGGGGACTTTGCTTAATGCTCTAAAAACTATGTTCAAGGAAGATATTGTCACCATCTTGCTGACAAGAAAGCTAAGGTTCAGGGGGCTAAGAAATTGACCTCAGGTCGGAAACTTGGTAAGGATCCAAGCCAGGATCAAACCAGGTCTGACACCAGCCTGGAGCCTCTCTACACTTGTAACTCCATGCTGTAAGCCATATGCAAATATTTGCTTTATTTTATGTGTTACTACTTTGAACTTTCTGTTAAACTTGCTTTTCTCTTTGATTCAGCATATAAGAATAGAAAGCTGATATCCTGTGATTCTCAGGCAACTTGAAGAGGAAGATAGAGCAGTGACAAGCTTTGCCCCTTGGCCCACATTGGTTTCTGACAGAGTGAAGTAGGATTCCTTTGTTTGGATGTGCCAAGGGATCATTGGCAAGACATCTTTTTCAGTAGATATTTGGGATACCCTGGGCAGATTGGGAGATAGAGCCGAAGGGAGCGGAAGCTCCATGAAGGCAGGGATAAATGTGTGTTAAGGAGGTAGGAGGCGATGGGGTCCTGCTCTGCCTGCCTTGGGCTAGCTAGGCCACACCAGAAATGTGGGGTCTGTAGAGAGGCTCTGAGAGCTTTGCAAAGCAGAGGGTTCGGAAGAGGGCAGTCAGGATGGCAAGACTTGGTCACCAGAGGAGTAGAGAGAACTGAGGCCAGTTCACCTAGGAAAGAAGTTAGAGGAAGATATCACATCGTTGCAGTGCTGTCACAGGGAATAGCAGTGAGCCTTGTTCCTCCTCTAGCTCTAGAGGGATAAGGGCCTGGGGGGTGCAAGACCCAAAACGTCAGCATGAGATCTAGCGTGAGGAGGTATGTTTGTGTGTCTCTGAATGCAGTGGGTCATCCCAGACAGGTTTACTGCGCACCTCGCTTCCCAGTCTAGCTTCTGCTGTGCCTTTCAAAATCCTCCACAACATCTAACAAGGAAGCGTTCAAATAGTTTTTGCTAATTTGTTATATCTGTGTGGCATGTTTTGAGGCTAGGGACTATATACATCTAGTATATGTTTATAAGCTTCCACAGCATTAAGTAAACTGTTTTCAAACACAAACGGGAAAAGGCAGCATCAGTAACATCACTGATTTTTGAAAGCACACATCTGTCCTCAGTGCCCGTGCTGGTTAGAGCAGAGCTGGTGCACGTGTAAATTTTTGCACTGACCATATCTGGGCTGACTACTAACAGTTTCACATTTGATCCAGACTCTCTAGATGTGAACACTGTTTGAACTTTATGCTTTTTTGTTTTCTTTTTTTTTTTTTTTTGACTCCTAGATTTATATGTGGGTCGAGTTAAGTTGGAAGCACATGCTACACCACTTGTGTGTGCAGTGCAGTGCCCTCCGCTGTGCAGGAGAGGTGGAGAGTTAGAAAGGAAGGAAGGGCCACAACATTCTGGGATGTGTCTTATGTATTTAGGGAGACCTCGCCGCATGGCCAAGAAGCAACAAACGAACATTTCAGATTAGTCAGGGGCCAATTATGTGTAGAACTTTAAGCAGGAAGGCAGCAATATTGTCACTGCTGGCACCTTGGCAGACTGGTGTGTGGTACTTGCCCAGAGACTGTGCTGCACTTCTGGAGGCTATCCGGCCTTCCCCAGGGGACAGTAGCATGGCTGCTCTCTTGCCTCATTTCCCCACCTAGGCCACAGGAATGGGTGGGTACACCTTAGGGGGTGGCTTAGAGGCTTGGGGTTTTCATACCAGAGTGGGAGGAATGCAGTGTTCTGCAGAGTGGACAGTACACTTGCACGATGCTGCAAGCTCCTGACCAGCCAGTCGAAAGCCCCACACAGGTCGTTTGTAGGTTTAACGTGCTCCTTTGCACTGTTTGCCCAGTCAACACCATGAGAGACTGTGATCTGTGTTGCAGTCCTATGAGGAGTTTACATGTGGAAGTGAAGGAGCATGTCTGGGTCCACATGTGTGGCGTGGAGCTGCATTATTGCACACATACACCCCTGCTTTGTTTAGCGCTGGTTAAAGCCTTACCCACCACTGAAGTGATTGCGTCTCACAGCTGTCTAGTCTGTGCATACTGTGGGTCTCTTCAGAAGAATCCAGTAATAAATAAGCTGAATCCTAACACACACACACACACACACACACACACACACACACACTTACACTCACACACTCTGTCTTTATGGAAAATGGCTGCCAACCCATGATCATTTTTTTTTTCCAGAAACAGGTTTTATGATAATATAGTAAAAATATTAAATTAGAAAATGCCTCACTAAGGGTTATAAAACCTTACTACACTAGAGATAGGTAATTATCCCCTCTACAGTCTAAATGACAGTTTAAAAGAAATAAAAATGTTAGTGCTCATTACTTGCTTTTGTAGATTGCAATAAAGGGTAAGTTAAATTTTAATTCAAGGAAGAGCCCCTGCTATCGACCTTCTACCTCAGGCTCAAGTCCTGTTAATTGCTCTGTGGGTGATTCTCCTGCGTGATACCAGCACTCATACATTTTCTACAGTGGACATTCCCACTGGCCATTGCAACCAAGAGTGTGAAGGGGTGGGGAGGCATTTCAAATCAGTGACTCAAAACTTGATTCTTAATGTGAAATAGCTCAGCCTGTAATCCCGTGCCTTGGGAGGCTGAGGTGAATGGATTGCCTGATCCCGTGGGTTCGAGACCCGCCTGGGCAACTCGGCGAGACCTCATCTCTACAATAAATCAAAAAATTAGCCGGGTGTGGTAGCGCGCAGCCTGTAGTTCCAGCTACTTGGAAGGCTGAGGTGGAAGGATCACTGGAGCCCAGAAGGTCGAGGCTGCGGTGGCCGGGAGCGGCCACTGCACTCCAGTCTGGGTGACAGAGTGAGACTCCAACTCAAAAAAAACAAAACAAAAAACCCCAGGTTCATTAGGTAGAGTCTTAAGGAGACCGCAAGTATTAAACCTTACACTTACTCTGGGGAACAGACAAGACAAGGTTAACCTAAAGGGTTGTTAGTCTCACTTCTCTGGCTTGGCCAAATCCTGGGTAGGGAAGGTGCTGCAGGGACATTGTTCAGGCAGAAGGAGTCAGGCCCTCAGTCCCATGGTGGCTTTCTGTTGCCTGGTTTATAGTTTTTGTTTTTTCTTGGGCTAGGGTGAGGGATATGGACATGTCTTATTTCTTTTGAAATGCTTTTGCTGTCTCCTGAGCATTGGCACCAGATCTAGCATCTGTCTGGGTTTGGGAGGGGAAGCTTAGCATTCCCTCCACCTCTGTCTTCATACTGGGGCTTGCAGAGACTTTCGAGGAGACTGTAGACCTAAGGGGCCAGTTTCCTTAAAAGCATAAGTCAGTTTCCTTATGGTCTTTCCTAAAATTGGAGACCAGGTCTGTGCTTGGGGGCAGGTTCTCCTTTTACCTGGCCTTTCACCATCGCCCTTCTCATGATGAGAAGCCCCCCTCGAGCCCATCCTGAACGTGACCCAGACCTCGAGCTGCTGGGGGAAACCTCCAGGGCATCAAACAGGACAGTTGGGATCTGGGTAAGAGAATGGGAAGGGAAATGCCTGGGGACTAGATAGCAAATACTCTGCAGGTCACATGGTTTCCAGGTCTTTACTTCCAACAAATTGCCAGAGAATGTGAGAATGTCAGCTGGTAGATCATTAGAACACATTTTGAGGGACAGCTCTCAGTGATTTTTTTTTTTTTTTGCCATTCAATTCAGAAAGAATTAAAAGAACCAAGTGACATTGCCATGACAAAACTCTCTCGTTCCCATCTACTTATCCTTGTGATAGGTTTCTCTACGTCTACAAGAACCCTCTTCTAGCAATAAATAGCATTCATCCATGGCTCCAGGAACAAATGGAGGGAAAGGCTGCAGCCACATCATTAAGGGATGTGTTTTCTGTAACATTTTACATGTTTATGCATATTAAATTTTCACTAAAATTACAATACATTGTATCTTATGGTTATCCTAGATATTGATTGTATCCCAGTAATAATTGTAATGATAACCCTGTCCAGAAGAAAATTTTTTTAACTTAGAGCCTTATTGTCTCACAATATTAAAATATTTTCATTTCCTTTTTTAAAAATTTCAGAAGTATTTTTATTTATGTACTTATTTTTGTAGCCAAGAAGGGTGATCAATAAAACACTTTTAAGCATAAAACCATTATATTAGGACAAAAATCTGTAGAGAAAAGTCAGATGGAAATACAGATTTAACAAGAAAAAGATGGTGTAAAATGTCCAAGTTAAGAGTTTATGTTGTTTAAATGGTTGCTGATAAGTAGCAAATGAGTATGACCTATAGGTTGGGGCATTGCAGAAGAGCTGTAAAGGGATTTTTAGAAGTTAATATTCATAACATTCTGGTAATTATGTCTTTGTGCCTACTTAAACTTATTGTGAAACATGTTATATGGCAACTTAAAACATAGGATGGGGATGCGTGGTGTGTGCAGGCAGACAGGTTAGAGGCCCATGACCCAGCTTGCCAGGCTGTACAGCCACAAGCCAGAGCGCACAAGGAAAGAAGGGCAGAATCCGGTTGGCCTTCATCCTGATGGTGCTCCTGGGCCCCAGGAAGGTCTGCTTCATCTGTCTGGAGTGTTGGGGCTGAGGGGAATGGATAGGATGAGACAGGTGGCGGAGCCAGCCAGGAGGCTGGCCGTGCTCCTGGAGAGAGATGGCAAGGTCTGGAATTGTGGGGGCCTCGGGGAGCCGTGGAATTGAGCCGCTTTGAAGACAAAAACGGTCCCTGATTGGTGGTAGTGGGTGAGCACAATGTAAAAGTTGAAATTGCTTGGGGATTTTTAGATGGAAAGAATCCCTTATTCATATTCTCTCTCTGTCTCTCCGTCTCTCTTTGTCTCTCCGTCTCGCTCTCTCCCCATCCCCCTTCTCTCTGCGCGCCTGCCCCCCATCTCTTTCTCAAAATATTTGAAGAGCCCAGACCACTCAGCTTTCCAAGTTGCTTTGCCATGAACAGCTGCATATGTTTGTCAGCTTTGCCCACCTGAGTGTGAAATGATGTTCTTTGAAAACACGGGTTTCAGCATCTCACTCCCTGTCCTGACATGTGAACCCTGCTGCGGACAGTAACTGCCGCCCCGGCCCAGGCGCCCACTGCATCAAGACGCCTGCCGAGGAAGTGTTTGCTGGTGTAATGACGGGTCTGGAGCATGCAAGCAAGGCGGGTGGGAAGGCTGTGATTGTGAGGGTGAATGGCTTGTGCTCTGCATTTTCCTCTCATCAGACATGTCCTCTTAAAGTCACACTGCCCTTTCTGTCACGGCACCTCTCGCCTTCGTGCCATTTAATGTTTTGTGTGGAAATGACCAGTGTGGCTTGTCTTTATTGGCAGATGGACAGCCCATACCGGATGAGGTACGCTGGGCGGGGCGCAGTGGCTCTCCTGCCTTGCAGCTGCTGATTTGGAAGCTGCCCTGGGAGGCTGCCCGCTGCTCATTTCATTTGGTCTGAGGCTGCCTTCCACCTTCTAGGACTTGTCTGGGCTGGCTGAGGGCTAGTTACACAGGCGTGTAGCAGTGAACAAAGAGGCCATGGAGCTCATGGGAATCCTGCATCCTTTGTCTGGAGGCTGAGGGGGCTGGTCAGTAGTTCAGGGTGAGGTGGCAGCAAATTCTTGCCATTAATCCCTGTAATAAAATCAGAGAGCCCTTGTTTCCTGGCCTGTACTTGCGCTGCTTCTCTGTCCTGTGGTCCCCAACATGACAATGTTAGCTTACCCTTTGACTTCTGTGGCTTCTTCTGTAAGATTTTTTTCTCTTTCTTTTCATAAAGCTTTGATATGCTATTCCTTTTGCTGTATTTTCTAATTATAGTACCTCTGTTCCTATCAACAACTATAGTAAAGTGACTTCAAAAAAGGACTAATAAGTTTTGGTGTTGAAGTCTTGCTGTTTGGAAGGTGGGTTTTTTGTTTTTAAAGGCAGATGGGCTGATGATGATCCTCAGATATGTTTTTTTTTGTTTTTTGTTTTTTTTTTTGAGTTGGAGTCTCACTCTGTCGCTCAGACTGGAGTACAGTGGCCACTCCCAGCCACCGCAGCCTCGACCTGCTGGGCTCCAGCGATCCTTCTGCCTCAGCCTTACAAGGAGCTGGAACTACAGGCATGCACTACCACGCCCGGCTAATTTTTTGATTTATTGTAGAGATGAGGTCTAGCCAAGTTGCCCAGGCGGGTCTCGAACCCGCGGGCTCAGGCAATCCACTCAGCTCGGCCTCCCAAAGCGCGGGATTACAGGCTGAGCCACCGAGCCCGGCCGACCCTCAGATATTAAGAGCACTTTGAACAGCCTGTTTTCCTACCAAGGACAGCAGGCTGCATTTGGGGTTAGATCTTGAGGATATCGGCAGGTTCTTCTGCGGCTACCTATTCCCTGGCTTGTGACCTCCGCCCTGTCCCTGACACTCTCGTTCCATAAGGGTTCATGGCTGAACCTTTCTGCAGAGTACAGTTATGGACTGCCAGCCCCTGGGCCATGTTCTCTACACCTACCTCTTGGTGTCAGGGTCATTCCCCTGGGGGTCTGACCTACTTGGAGCCTGGTGGCTCCTCATGCCCTGCAGTGGGGATCTGTCTGTATACACAGGGGGAGTGTTCTGGAGTTTCTATCACTATGATAGGGAAGATCCCTGCCCCACCTACCCCTTTTTAGCTTTTCCGGGCCTTGACAGATGGCTCTGGCCAGATGTTTGTGTATATGTTGTGTTTAATAGCAGGAACTGAGGTTGCAAGTGATAATTTATTCTCAGGGGCTCAAGATCCTGGCATACTATGTTTTTTTAAATGTCAAACCCAAGTTTAGAAATAAACCAGCCAATCCTATTTCTGACTGGATTGAGTATAAGGAAGGAGGCTGGGAGTGGAGAAGCTTGGGCCTGCTCCTGAGTAACTGCACGTGGAGAGTAATTGGAATTTTGGTGCTGGGTCATTTCCATTGTTTTTCAAGTACTGCCAGGTCCAAGGAAATGTATGAAAACTAAATTATATCCCTCTACATCCCATGTCTGATTGAGCCCTCCTCATCGCATGGCCGTCTCACACGTCCTATTAAAATATTCAATCTTGTTTTCTTACTTGAAGAGCCTATCTGTAAAGGGCAAACTTATAGAAAACTCATTCTCTAGAGACAGGGTATCCAGCCACATTGGGCTATTTACATATTTTGCTATTTGATTGGCTGCTCTGGGCTTCTTTCTTCCATGGTGTTTGTGAACAAGAGCTGTGGGATGCATTTTTAATTACACGGCTGTGTTTTCCACTGAAGAAACAGGTTGGGGTATTTCTCAGTGTCTTAGTTTCTTTTTAACCTTGAAAAGTGAACCAGTGTGTTAACCAGTTTGTTGTGTTTGTCTTCCAGGACAGAGCTGTATCGATCTCTTTTTGGCCAATTCAACCCTCCAGACGAAGGCCACAGGGATTGACGTCGCCCACCTACCTCCCTTGCCACAGGCCTGGAGGCAGGGCCTCCCGATGCCCAGGATGCCTTGTTCAGTTTGGCTACTCGTCCAGATGGCGAAACCAGTGACTTTACTGGGTTGAGCCAGTAGGGAGATTCCTGGGAGGGTGCGATATTTGAATCACGTGCCTATCACAAGTAAGGGCACCACCCCCCCACCCCTGTCCTTTAACCATCACAAATAAAGAGCATTGTCACTGCTGCCACCACTGCATATTTCTTACTCAACTCAGAGTGAGTCTGATTTAGAGCTCTAGCAGAGTGATGCGTTTATTGGGAGGGTTTTTATTTTTTTCTACTCAGATGTCCTCATACAATATAAGACTTTTTTCTTTAGCCATTCACTTCAGTGGGTACTTGGGTTGCTTCCATGTCTTAACTGTTGGGAATAATGCTGCAGTGAGCATGGGAGTGCAGACTCCTCTTCAGTGTATTGATTCCCTTTCTTTGGATAAATACCCAAAAGCAGGACTGCTGGAGTACATGGTAGTTCTATTTTTAGTTTGTTTGGTAACTCCATACTGGCTTCCATTATGGCTATACTAACTTACATTCCCACCAGCAGTGTAAGGGTCCCCCTTTCTTTACATCCTCACCAACACTTGTTGTCTTTCATATTTAAAATTTTTATATTGATGTATGATAGTTGTCCATATTTTAGGGGTTCATCTTTCATAGTGATCATTCTAATAGATGTGAGGCGATATTTGCATTTCCCTAATGATTAGTGGTGCTGAACACTTTTTAATGAACCTGTTCGCCATTTATATGTCTTTTGAGAAATGTCTGTTGAGGTCCTTTGGCCAGTTTTTTAATTGGTTGTTTTCTTGCTGAGATGGGTGGGTGAAGAAATTACAGTGTGTACGCACAGTGGAGTACTATTCAGCCATAAAAAGGGATATTCTGACATTTGTGG
Source organism: Tarsius wallacei (assembly GCA_963574415.1). Taxonomy (NCBI): domain Eukaryota; kingdom Metazoa; phylum Chordata; class Mammalia; order Primates; family Tarsiidae; genus Tarsius; species Tarsius wallacei. The sequence goes on along the minus strand of CAUYQG010060704.1, from coordinate 11,058 downwards.
CAACACAGTTCAGCCTGGAGGACACTATGCTAAGTGAAATAAGCCAGGCACAGAAGGACACATACCACCAGCTTGCATGTCCACGTGGAGTAGAAACAGGTTGAACTCATAGAAGCAGAGTAGGATGGCAGCTCCCAGGTGCTGGAAGGGCCAGGAGTGTGGAATGGGGAGACGTTGGTCAAGGGTGCAAAACTTTGAGTGGAGAGAAGGAACACATGTGGAGAGCTACTGCACATCAAGGTGACTATGGTCAATAATAGTGTATTTTTAAAATAACTTAGTAAAATGCAAGTGTCTCACCCAAAACATCATAAGCAAGTGAAGTGACAAATGTGTTAATTAATTAGCTTGATTTAATTATCCACGTTGTATACATCTGTTAAGATGTCACATTGTACCCTGTAAATGTATACAATTGTGGTTTTGTCTCCTTAAAGTAGTATTAATTTTATTTTTGATTTAGGTGTTTTTTTTGCGTTGGAGACTCACTCTATTGCCCAGGCTGGAGTTCAGTGTCACGCTCATGGCCACTGCAGCTTCAGCCTGCTGGGCTCAGGCGATCCTTCCGCCTCAGCCTTTAAGTAGCTGGAACTATAGGTGCATGCGATCACGCCCAGCTAATATTTTTTATTTACTGTAGAGACAAGGTCTCACTCACCAAGTTGCCCTGGATAGTCTCGAGCCCCTGGGCTCAGGCGATCCTCTCGCCTGGGCCTCCCAAAGTGCTGGGATGACAGGCTTGAGCCACCGCACCCGGCTAAATAGTATTAATTTTAAAAGCACCTTGTAGAAGGAATAATCAGAGGCAGGTTGCTGCTTTCTGTTGGTAATGTTGAGTGATTGAAATGGCTCTCAGGAGCAGGGACCCCCCCAAAACCTGTATGCCATATCCCAGGTGGCTTTGGGACATGGAGGTATTTACCTGCTTGTCACTAAATACAGATGTCTGACTTTTTTTTTTTTCCTCATTCCACCTTTAAAGATTCTTCCAGAGTCCCTTTCCATTCTCACCATTCCTAAATCACTTTATTGAGATTAGCTCTGGTGTAAATCTAGCAGGAGGAGATGACTCACTTGTTTTTCATCCAGAGGTCAAAAGCTGGAAATTAAATCCTCATAAGGGGGATTTATTGGCTTGCGGTGGTCGATACATAGTGAAGATGGTCTTGTGTAAGGAACACCATACAGGACAGACCACCTCATAGTCCTTTGCCCAAATCTCTAGTTAGAGCTGTGGGATTAGAGAAGGAATGTTGAATCTAGGCGACTGAGTACAGTTATGGTCGTTTTTAAAGTCAGGTTTTGATATTGTTTTGAAATGTCAAAACCAAGTGACAGAGAACAGATTTCTGCGCCCTGGAATCCCGTGTATCACTGACTTGGCCTCTAGGGACTGCTGCACAGGGCCTGAAAGCTGACTGTGACGAAGTGAGTTCTGATGTAATCTGCATTACAGCGTTGTTTTAACATAAATGTGTATGCGAGCTCGGGATGGGGTGGGTAGGGGGGAGGAGGGTTTTTCCATCTCAAATTAATTGGACCTTGGTACGCAGTGGTGTGTTTTCCTTGTCTCAGGGGTTACCTCTTGGGCTCAACTGCCAGGGAAATGTTTAATTCTCAGTGTGTCTCCAGTTACCAAAAGACCAATCAACTGAAATAGGAGAGTTCCTCCATACTCATCCTTTTCAAAATGATCACTTTTTAGAATACAGAACACCCAGGGCTGCCCATCTGGCCCGAGGGTGCTGGGTGATGCACTGTAGAACAGCAAAGAGGTGACCTCTTAAGATGGGGCTTTCTGTGAGCCCGACACTAGCCCGTGTTTCCTAAACCGAAGGGACCTCTGTCCTAGTCATTCTACCTGATGATGAAAATGATTCAGACAGGTACTTCAAAATATTTAGAGTCCAGCAAGTGTAATTAAGATGAGTTAAAAATAGAGAGGAGAATGAGTGAACCGACAGAATTTTCACTAAAAGGAGGCTTGCATTTTAAAATTCAGAAGACCACCCTCCTTCCAGCCAAGAATAAATTGGAAACTATTTTAATTGACACGGATACTGCAATTCAACTGTTACTAGAAAGACAGATTAGTTGATTGATTTGCATTTTAATAAAACTAATACTTTACATTTTGGTAGCTAATGCTGATTTTTAAATGAGTTGAGAACAGTTATCAAGAGTTTCAATCCAGAGCCCTTTTTCGGTGTTGACTGAAGCATTCCTCTCTTTTGTGTGGAGTTTGCTTATTTTATTTTTGCCCAGCTAACTGCTTCACACACGACACTCCCATGCCAGAGGCCTTGGAGCTCTCCCTAGGGCAGGAAGGGCAGTGAGTTGGTCACCCCTGTGTCCACGCCTCATCCTGCCCAGGGGTGCCTCAGAGATGGGAGCCAGGCAGGAGGCACTGGGCCTCTCCCTTCAGAACGGAGAACATGGGAAGACTGGTTTCTTGTCTTAGTTTATTTTTTCATTTTTTTTTTAGAGATGGGGTCTTGCTCTGTCACCCAGGCTGGAGTGCAGTGACATAATCACAGCTGACTGCAGCTTTGAACCAACTCCTGGGTTTAAGCGACCCTCTCAAATAGCTGGAATTATAGGTGTGTGCCACCACTCCCAGCTAATTTTTTAAGTTATTTTGTAGAGACGAGATCTCGCTCTGTTGCCCAGGCTCAGTGGTATGATCATGGCTCACTGCAGCCTCAAATTCCTGGCCTCAAGTGATCCTCCCGCCTCGGCCTCCCAAATTGCTGGGATTACAGGTGCAAGCCACCATGCCCAGCTTATTTTATTTTTACTTTAAAAATTAATTACAGAAAAGTAGAAGGACGAAATAAGACTGATAGAATCCCACCACCCAGAAATCACCACTTCTCTTCATGCACATTTGGTGCTTCCAGTCCTCTTCGGTGGGAGAGAAGCATGGTCCTGGTACGAGAGCAGACACATGGACCCATGGATCAGAGCAGAGAATCCAGAAATAGACCCGAACACCTACAATCAGCTGTCTTTGACAGAGCAGACAAAAACACGCACTGTGGAAATGATACCCTATTCAACAAATGGTGCTGGGAAAACTGGATAGCTACATGCAGAAGAATGAAACTTGATCCCTATCTCTCCCCATATACAAAGATTAACTCAAGATGGATTACAGCTTAAATGTCAGACCCAAGACCATAAAAATCCTAAGAGAAACTCTTCTGGACATTGGCCTAGGCAAAGAATTTATGGCTAAAACCCCCAAAACAAATGCAACTAAAACAAAAATAAGTGGGACTTAATTAAACTAAAAAGCTTCCACACAGCAAAAGAAATAATTAACAGAGCAAATAGGCGACCTACAGAATGGGAGAAGATAATCGCAAACTATACATCTGACAAGGACTAATATCCAGAATCTACAAATAATTCAAACAAATCAGCAAGGAAAAAGCAAATAACCCCATTAGAAAGTGGGCAGCCAGGCACAGTGGCTCAAGCCTGTAATCCCAGCACTTTGGGAGGCTGAGGCGAGAGGATTACCTGAGCCCAGGGGTTTGAAACAAGCCTGGGCAACTTGGCGAGACCTCGTCTCTACAATAAATAAACAAATAGCCGGGCATGGTGGCGCATGCCTTAGTTCCAGCTACTTGGAAGACTGAAGTGGAAGGATCTCCTGAGCCCAACAGGTCGAGGCTGCTGTGGCCCTGAGCATGCCACTGCTCTCCTGCTTGGTGACAGAGTGAGACTCCAACTCAAAAAAAAACGGGGGGGGGGGGAATGAAATGAACAGACATCTCTCAAAAGAAGATATACAGATGACCAACATATGAAAAAATGGTCACCATCACTATCATCAGGGAAATGCAAATTAAAACCACAGCGAGATACCACCTTACACCAGTCGGAATGGCCATTATTAAAAAATAGAAAACAATAGATGCTGGCGCAGATGTGAAGGGAAGGGAATGCTTACGCACTGTGAGTGTAAATTAGTACAACCTCTATGAAAACCAATATGAAGATTACTCGGAGAACTAAAAGATAGCGATCTACCATTTGACCCAGAAATCCCACTACTAGCTAGCTATCCTAAGGAACAAAGGTCGTTATATAAAAAAAAATACCTGCACCCTCATGTTCAGCATAGCACAATTTACACTGCAAAGATGTGGAATCAACCCAAATGCCCATCAGCTGGTCAGTGTATAATGAAGATGTGGTATATACACACCATGGAACACTACACAGCCATAAAAATAAAAAAAAGATGAAATCACCAGGCTCGTGGCTCAGCCTGTAATCCTGCGCTTTGGGAGGCTGAGGTGAGTGGATTGCCTGAGCCCGCGGGTTCGAGACCTGCCTGGGCAACTTGGCGAGACCTCATCTCTACAATACATCAAAAATTAGCCGAGCGTGGTAGCGCACACCTGTAGTTCCAGCTACTTGGAAGGCTGAGGTAGAAGGATCGCCGGAGCCCAGCAGGTCGAGGCTGCGGTGGCCGGGAGCGGCCACTGCACTCCAGTCTGGGCGACAGAGCCAGACTCCAACTCAAAAAAAAAAAAAAAAATGAAATCATGTCTTTTGCAGCAATATGGATGGAGCTGGAGATCATCCTCCTAAGTGAACTGACTTAGAAACAGAAAACTAGATACCTCATGTTCTCACTCATGTGAGAGCTAAAAAGTCACAAAGATGGAAATAACAGACACTGAGGACACCAGTAAAGGGGGAGAAGGGTGAGGGCTCAAAACTACCTTTGAGGCACAATATTCACTGTCTGGGGAATGGACCACCTGAGACCCAGTCTCCACCATTACCCAGTGTGTCAGTGTAGCGAACATGCATGTGTGCCTCCTGAGTCTTTAAAATAAAAATAAGCCAGGGAGCAGTTGGGGGAGGGCTTGGCTTTCACTTCTTGGACTGAGGGATTTTTAACTTACCCTTTTATTTATTTATTTATTTATTTTTTAGTTAGAGTCTCACTCTGTCGCCCAGACTGGAGTGCAGTGGCACACTCCTGGCCACCACAGCCTCGACCTGCTGGGCTCCAGCAACCCTTCCGCCTCAGCCTTCCAAGTAGCCGGAACTACAGGCGTGCGCTACCATGCCCAGCTACTTTTTTTGATTTATTGTAGAGATGAGGTCTCGCCAAGTTGCCCAGGCACGTCTCGAACCCGCGGGCTCAGGCAGTTCACTCACCTCGGCCTCCCAAAGCGTGGGATTACAGGTTGAGCCGCCAAGCCCGGCCTACTTACCCTTTTAAAGGGCAAAAGCAACCCCCATGCAGTCATGTCTGCCACTCCCACCCTCACACAACACGCCTCACTCACCCTGCACTACCAACCGAGACCCAGTATACACAGTACTCTGCCTCTTAATAGTACAAAGATTATTTCCATGTTTTTACAGAGGCCGTATCTTACGTATCTTAATTACTAGTTAATAATTCCATTGGGGCATGTATTACCAACATTTAGCCTATCCCCTCATGTTGGACGTGTAAATTGTTTCCAAGTTTTTCCTCTTATGAATGTTACAGGAACATATTTGTTGTTATGGGTCTTTTTTTGTTTGTTTGTTTTGTTTTTTTGTGCGCAGACAACCCGTTGTGTCGATGACTTTCAGTGGACCGCAGTGAGGGAGTTGCTCTGCTAGAAAATATTTGTGCCGGCCGGGCTTGGTGGCTCAGCCTGTAATCCCGCGCCTTGGGAGGCTGAGGTGAGTGAATTGCCTGAGCCTACAGGTTTGAGACCCACCTGGGCAACTTGGCGAGACCTCATCTCTACAATAAAAAAAAAAAAAAAAATTAGCCGGGTTTGGTAGCGCACACCTGTAGTTCCAGCTTCTTGGAAGGGTGAGGCGGAAGGATCGCTGTTGTCCAGCAAGTCGAGGCTGTGGTGGCCAGGAGTGTGCCACTGCACTCCAGTCTGGGCTACAGAGTGAGACTCCAACTCAAAAAAAAGAAAAAAAGAAAATATTTGTGCCTAAAGCTTGCTTATTGTGTTTTTTGAAACTTGTTTTTCTTGGCATATGTTTTTAGAACAAAAGTGAACCAGCCAACTGAATGTGGCTGAGGCTTGTTTGGGGCCCTCGGGCACTTCTCTCGTGCCTAGGCTGGGCCTTGTGTAAAGAGCTTACTCCTTGGGTGGAGGAGCTGGGAGGGACTACCCCTGGAGTTTGGTCCTGGGGTTTATTTCTTGCTCCCCAGGGATCCTTTCAAAGCAGCACCCTCCTCTGGGACGATTCAAAAGCCGCCTGTGACGTGCTTTGCCATGCTCCCATGAAAGAAGGTGGGTACATAGAAAGTGATACCGTCTTGCTCCTGGACCCCCATATTTTCTCCTGGCTGCTGAATCGCATATCACTTGCTTTTCATACCCCCTCTGTCGTTTTGGTGCTCCTGCTGCTTTCTGAGCCTTTCCTGGGCATCTCCTAGGCAGGTTTTCCTTGTCCTCTATGTTTGTTTCTAGTATGTGGCCATTTCTTTTAGGGACATGATCCAAGATTCCTTCCTGAGTATCACTGGGAAGAGTTTCCTTTTAGAGGGTGATTTTCCTGGTCTCCACATGCATTGCTAAAACTGGGCCAACATGGCTACCTCTTTACCACTTAGCATTTGATCCAAAGAGAGCCAAGTTGGAGGCTCAGATTTAATCCAGATGTGACATTCATTATAAAGTGTGGTGCCCTGCCCCAGGACGAAGCAGCCACTGTGTATATGAAGTGTGTTAATGCCAAGATCCGTGTCTCCCCCAGGCCAACTCTCAGAAGTGCAGCCACATCAGGAAAGGGCCCAAGGCCATGGGTGCTGGAGCATGTTCTATGCCAGGGACTCCCTTGCCCCTCTGGTGACACCATGACAGTGTCACTCTGGTACTTGCTGTTCTAATCCTGCACATTTAATAAAGATATATTGGCTGGGCTCGGTGGCTCAGCCTGTAATCCCGCGCTTTGGGAGGCCGAGGTGAGTAGATTGCCTGAGCCCGTGGGCTCGAGACCCGCCTGGGCAACTTGGCGAGACCTTATCTCTACAATAAATCAAAAAAATTAGCCGGGCATGGTAGCGCGTGCCTGTAGTTCCAGCTACTTGGAAGGCTGAGGCGGAAGGATCGCCGGAGCCCAGCAGGTCGAGGCTGCGGTGGCCGGGAGCGGCCACTGCACTCCAGTCTGGGCAACAGAGTGAGACTCCAACCCAAAAAAAAAAAAAAGATGGAGGTAAGGATTCTTCATGAGAAGCTGTGAGAATACAGAGAGAAGGTGTATGTGGCCCACAGCACATGTTTAATAAATGCATTCATGTCAAAACCCCTTGAACCCTGTCCCCACCTGACTCAGCTGGAGTCATGACAAACTCTTCCTCCTTTTTCTTGCAGGTTCCCCTGGCTCACAATATTTTTGGTCTCATTGGCCCCAATGCAGGGCTTGGCTTTGCCATAGGTAAGAAGTGCCCTCAAAGGAAACAAGAAACCCCTGAATATTGACCTGTCATTTTCTCATCAGAGGAGGGAGGGGAAAAGGCAGGAGGAGAACCGGCAGGGGTATGGGAGGGTGGGCTCATAATTCCTACCCGGAACAGATGTTGGTGCCAAGTGAGAGAACAGGAGGCAAAGGGAGTGGACTAAATGGAGGAGTAGAGGAGGGTATATCACTAACTGTGGGCTGACTGTATCCTGTTTGCTGTGGCCACAGGCATGGTGGATTCCTCTATGATGCCCATCATGGGACACCTGGTGGATCTGCGCCACACTTCAGTGTATGGAAGTGTCTATGCCATCGCCGACGTGGCCTTTTGCATGGGCTTTGCTATAGGTACGTTGGTGGGGGCAGGGGGAGCCCCCGGGACCTGGTGGTGCCCCACTTTTCCCTATCTACTGTTTACCAGCAGCAAGTGTAACAGGAGACTGATTATCCTAGGGTTCTCACAGTATTTGACCTTGAGATGTCCTCTGGGTCACCCGCTGCCCCCAGTAGTGTTTTCCATGTGATCCAGGCTCCATAAACACTTGTGGATTTGATGTATTCCTCCCAGGCCCATCCACTGGGGGTGCCATTGTGCGGGCCATCGGTTTCCCCTGGCTCATGGTCATCATTGGGATCATCAACATCGTCTATGCTCCTCTCTGCTACTACCTGCGGAACCCCCCAGCCAAGGAGGAGAAGCTTGTAAGGAGCTCTGACTGCTTAAAAACAAAACAAAAGACACTACTGTTTGTTTCCATTATTTCTCTCATTCCCTCTCACCCTGTGCTCTTATTTTCTCCCTCTGTTGATCGTCACTCTGCTTTGCTATATTTTTTGATTCCCTTTTCATCTTTATCCCCTCTTTGTGACCCTCCTTACTATCCCTTCTCTAAGTCACCACTTTCTCTCTTACCTGGGCTGTTAGTGGGCGGGCTTGGTGGCTCAGCCTGTAATCCTAGCAGTTTGGGAGGCCAAGGCAAGTGGATTGCCTGAGCCTGCAGGTTCGAGACCAGCCCGGGCAACTTGGCGAGACCTCGTCTCTACAATAAATCAAAAATGAGCCAGGCATGGTAGCGTGCACCTGTAGTTGCAGCTACTTGGAAGACTGAGGCAGAAGAATGGCCAGAGCCCAGGAAATCAGGCCTGCGGTGGCTGGGAGCATGCCACTGCACTCCACTCTGGGCGACAGAGTGAGACTCCAACTCGAAAAAAAAAAAAAAGAAGAAAAATGGGGACTGGCACCATCAAAGCCATCCTGTAGTTGCTGTAGTTACTAGCAAGATGTGAATTACCAAGTTATCTCCCCTATAAATGGGCACAATTCCATAGAGCACATTCATTCACTCACTCACTCATTCAAGTGTGCCATTACCAGGTTATCTCTTTTAAAGTATGAAAAGCCCAGGGAAGAGATCCACAACATATGAGTTTCTCCCCTTTAATAAAGTACTTTCCTTTTATTGCAGCGTGGGGATACCCCTGAGGGTCTGGATGGGTTAGTGATGGCTATAGATGCTGCTGTAAGGGACAAAAAAGACAGGAAGTTCTGATAGAGAGAGATGCCAGTTTCAGCTGGCTTCCTGCCATAGTTTGCACTAGCGCTGTTAGGATTCAATTAACAGCATATCAGATGTTTGTCCTGACCAGGGTTGATATACTAGGTACCTCGGGAAGCCTATGCATGTTCATAAAACAGAAAGAGGGTCCTATGCCTATTTCTTGAGTCTTTTCTCAGCAGCGTTAGACATGGATGAACTAGTGGAGAGACGGAATGGGGAGACTTTTAAAAGATGTTCAATTATTTCTCGCCTCTTGCTGCAGGCTATTCTGAGCCAGGACTGCCCCATGGAGACCCGGATGTACGCAACCCCGAAGCCCACGAAGGAATTTCCCCTGGGGGAGGACAGTGATGAGGAGCCTGACAGTGAGGAGTAGCAGCAGAAGGTGGTCCCTGAATTCACGATGCCCCCCAGAACCAGCTCAGCATGGCTACTCAGCGGGCTTTACTTCCCTCTCCCCTGGGTGTCTCCTTCCCTCCCCTCCCATGGATGCCATCCCCGATTCTCTCCTCACCTGTGTAACCTGTAGCTCTCCCTCTATGCTCTGGCGCCCCAGGTGGCCCATCTGTTGTGGGAGGACAGAGTGATGCTTCCTCCCAGGCTGCTGTGAGGTTGATTAAACTCGAGCCGTGACGGGTTTTGCAAGGGGTGACTCATTTCATGGAGGCGGCAGTGAGCAGGGCGCCCCTGAAACCAGCGGGGTGACTGACAAGCCCTGTTTTTTCTGTTGTCTGATTTTCTTTGGCACATTCCCAACAGATGATAAGAGTTTTGTCCTCTGTTCCTCAACGTGTTCCTTCCTGGGTTTTCCCAGCTGAGTTGAGAAAGGGGGTTAAACCTTGTGCTGCTGTCAAATGCCACCTGGGGGACTTTTTTGCTTTATTTTGTAAGCTGCGTGGTTTTTTCTGTGGCTAAACCTACAGCTGCTAAAATGGTTTTACCCTCAGTGAATGGGGTCTTCTATTTTCTTAAATATCAAATGCAAAGGGGAAGAGCTTGTTTCATGCTGGAGTTACTGACATCCTCATGCTCTCCCCTTGTGTTTCTACCTTTCCTGAACCTCTTAGACTCTTAGTAATAAAAGTAAGAGAAGAACAGGGGAAAAAAACCACCACAAAAATCCAATCTATTAGACCCAAGATTTCATGGGAAGAAATGAAAGGAGACTGCCCTGAAATGTCTCTTGATTGTGGATTTCCTAATATGAGGAGTATAATGAGTCATTGTTCATACCTGCTGATGAATAAGTTGTTGCCTAATTTAGACACAGTAAACACCATGCTGTTTTACAGCAAAAGAGAGTGAGTAGGCAAATATAGGAGGTACTGTAAATGTTATGACATTGTGCTACCTTTTTGAAGCAGTCATTGGGTGGTAGGCTTTCCAAGAGATGGAAGACATGGCACCCACCCAGAGTAGCTCCCAATCTATTTGGGCAAATAGAACATGCACAGTACAAAAATGATCAGTACTGCAAGTTAGTGTATACTCTGTGTTCAAGTCCAAGGAGATGGGTTCACAGTCTTGGTAGGAAATGATGACAAAGATAGAGAAGGAGATAGGATGGAGAGACACAGATGGGCAGGTTTTGGGGTGTTTGGATATCAGACTGGGGTGTTCACACTTTCTCTGGTATGACACCCGTCTCTGATGACTGCACTTCTCTGTAGGAGTTTGCTGGATCCAGTTCAAGCCCAGAATCCCCAGAGCACATTCAAGCTGAACCTCTCAATGAATACTTCTCAGACAATGGATGCCTGACGTAATATGAATATGTTTTTAGGGGATTGGCCTTAACTAGACTTACCTGATTTGAAAAACCAGATATACTTCTATTACCATTAAGACAGGATTACATCTTCGATTATGAAGGCGCCCCAAAGCAAAATTAGAAAATTGTTTGCCAAAACATGTAAGCTGTAACTACAAGTGCAGACTGAGTGAATGGCCACTGGGATTCCTTACAAAGGTGAGAGTGAGGGGGATAGGGTGGGGAGCCCTGGCAGTGATACACTGCAGACTGTCACATCCACATGGAACAGGATTTATAGTA
>CAUYQG010060703.1:0-12174 GCA_963574415.1 Tarsius wallacei | reverse complement strand
CTGGGCAACTTGGTGAGACCTCATCTCTACAATAAATCAAAAAATTAGCCGGGCATGGTAGCGCGCGCCTGTAGTTCCAGCTACTTGGAAGGCTGAGGCAGAATGATCGCCCGAGCCCAGCAGGTGGAGGCTGCGGTGGCTGGGAGCGGCCACTGCACTCCAGTCTGGGCGACAGAGTGAGACTCCAACTCAAAAAAAAAAAAAAAAAGATTACTACATGAGAAGTCTTTAGGCAGAAGCAAAACAATTACAGATAAAGCACAGATAAATGAAAAAAAATACTAAGGTAAATCTAATAATAAATGTTCTAACAAAATAAAATAATACCTTATAAGATGTAGAATATATGAAAATTAAAATGCACTAATAGCTGGATAATCATATTTCCATTAGTTGCACAGAAGATACAGTACCTAAAGCCTATAATATTAGGAATCTATGATAATGTTTTAATCCACTTTCAATTTGGAAGAGGAAAAATAAACCCTTAGGTGGAAGGTAATATATTAATGTCTAGTGTCAATGTATTTGCCTTTATACCAGAGTAGTCACAAAATATAATTTTTAATATTTATATGGGAGGTGGGAGTTTATTAAGGTAAAAGTAACACAAAGGCTTACAAAAGGACTCAAAAAAGTCATAAGTGGCTCCAATTCCCACCTAAACTCCAGTGAATCTATTGCTAAAATGAAAAAGAGAACAATGAACACAAAGAGCAATTAACAGTTTCCACCACAATATGCACCTGTGGATGCTCATAACCACAAAAGATGTTCTTCACACATTAGAATACAGTCTCTAGCTCTCCAAAATAGACAACTTAAATTCTACTCAGTGATTCCATACAGCTCAATATACAAGGACTCTGGTTGGAGAAGTTATTCCTTTATGACTAGGGATCCATAAATTAACAAAGAATAATCCCCATATATAACATGTAAAGGCAAAGTACGAGTGGGATAAACCAAGAAATATAAAACAAAATGAATGGAACAAAACAAAAATCTCTCCCTTTTATTAAAGAAGGAACCTCTAAACACCAAAGTTTAATGATGAAATCCACAGGGCAGAAAAAACAAACATTCTCATCAATGGACTGAACTCATTTCTTGATTAGATACTGATTCTGCTCTCCAAAAGTCATCCCCTTGTTATTCATGAATGATGAATTTGACACCTTCTTTCTCTGTTGTTTTCTGTGATTTTTCTGTTTCTTTGTAGTTTATTTCTTGCTGAAATTGGTTTGAACATCCAGGATTGACCATTCATAGTTGCTTGTAAAGTAGGCTTCTGGTTTTCTTGCATGAGTATTGGGAGACATTTTGGGAGTCAGTAGTTCTGAGACTATGGGTCTAGACCAGGTGGACAGAGCCTTTTTTTTTTATTAATATCAGACCAGTTCCCTTACCAACACATGTCACCTTTTGTATTTTTCAACTGTATATATAGATTTTCTAACTGTTGGGTTCATGCTAAATATGTTCTCTTTTTAAAAATTTTATTTATTTATTTATTCATTTTATTATTATTATTTTTTTTGAGTTGGAGTCTTACTCTGTCGCCCAGACTGGAGTGCAGTGGCACGCTCCCAGCCACCGCAGCCTCGACCTGCTTGGGCTCTGGTGGTCCTTCCACCTCAGCCTTCCAAGTAGCCAGAACTACAGACGCGCGTTACCACTCCCGGCTAGTTTTTTGATTTATTGTAGAGACGAGGTCTCGCCAAGTTGCCCGGGCGGGTCTTGAACCCTCGGACTCAGGCAATCCTCTCGCCTCGGCCTCCCAAAGTGCTGGGATTACAGGCTGAGCCACCGAGCCTGGCTCTCATGTTTAAAATATTTTCATATTCTTTACTGTTAATGCCAACCTTTCTGACTCTTTGGTGAAACTAGAAAGTTACTTATATTTATATACTTTTCCTGAGATTTTAATGGAAGTTGAGAAGTAGAAATGGTTAATGTGCAAAATCAGCTATTATCTCACTTAAACTTCATCCGATTAGGTTGGCTTTTCCTACAGCATTTGTAGTATTTTACATTTGTATTTTTTTTTGAATAGATACTTTGGAATTATTAAAGCATGGACATCTTTAATTGGAATGTTAGGAGCACTACTTGCTTCCACTTCAACTGGATTGATCCTTGGTCAGGTAAGGAACATACAGACATGGGTACTTATTTTTCCAATATTAGTTATACAGAGAAAGATGATTATATACATACATATTAAAAAATTGCAGAGAAGATATTACCATGAGGTAAGTTATGAATTTCTGTGTCATATAAAAATAAACTTGGTCATATCAGGCATTCCTCAAATTTGTAAGTTTTTTCCCATTATGTGTTCATTCGTTGTGCTGGGAACTCTTTAGTCATTAGTTATTGGTACTGATGTGGTTCTCTTGTTATTTTTCATAATGAATATGTGATTTGGTCCAAAAAGGTATTTGACTAGATGAGTGGTAATATAAGTAACAAGATACAGTTTCATCAGAAAAAGAATAAAAAAGTGGGAATAAGCAAAGCTGAAGAATGTCCAAGTTCTGCTAAATGAAGACATACTTCTGTTCCTGCAAGTGTCATGGACAAAGTTACCTAAAATTTTCCTGTTAATAACACTTAAAATGCTCTAGTAAATCTTAATAGTTATTTAACTGAATTTTAATTCATGCCTCATCTGAAAAATAACAAAGCACAAGACAATTGCAGAGATTAAAAATGAAAGAAGAGCTGGTTTCCAGAGAGGTAAATGAGGTTTGAAGCCCTTGACTGCTTTGGGTCATTCCCTTTTTGGGTGATGTGTATCTTCAGTTGTAATGAACAAATGGAAAATAATAGATAATATCCTAAAACTATACAAAAAGGAAGAATCAGAATGCAAATGTTGGCATAAATCTGTAATCACAAAGGTCTACACATTCATACCACGAGCACCATGTGGATCTTATATAAACTTAGTTTATTTGAAAGTAAGCTTGCAAGCAAAGTAGTAGTATTGTATAGGCAATTTCTCCCAATGTTCCTTATCCCACAGTTGGACCAAGGAGAGATGATTTATATGCACTATAGCCAAATTTCCCTTAGAGAGAAGCCTTCCACCACCACACTCTCCAAACTTATGGTATCAGAAAAAAGCAGAAAACATCACTAGAACCATGCAATCTCCCTGGTTAGAGAAGTGGCCTCACTAGAAAGAGGAATGTCCAGGTGGCCAGGGACTGTTTCTTTCCTCTGAGTGTAGTGCTCCTGCTCTTCCATTGAGCTCCCTTGGACATGCAGAGCTGACTTCTAAAAGTTGGTAGCTAAGCTAGCTTCTCTGATAACTTCCAAAATGTAGGAGGAATGTGCTTCAGAACTGTCTAATGTTGTCTCAGTCTAGTAAGTTAACTTGTCTGCCTCTGTGTCAGCTCTTCTGAGCATTTGAAACAATAGTGAATCAAAAAATTTAGTGACCAGAAGGGCAGACAGGCAAGTCAATTGTTGCAAATGCAATAATTTTTATGGTTCTTCTTCCTGGCATTTCCTAACTTCTTTAAAGTTACATGTATTAATGTAACTTATATTAATAAACAAAATATGAGAGGAAGTGATATGTGTTAATTCTGAGGCATAGCATTAAAAACCAGAAGGGCATTTTTTCCTTTTACACAGCAAATGGTAATATTAAAAATGATGACTACAACTCTACCAATCATGACCAAGAAATCCAGTTATCTAGAACATACCTTTAGTCAACCCACTATGGAGTTTTTGTATTAAAAAATTATATCATTAAAAGCCACTAAGATTTGTGGGTGTTGGTTACTATAATATACCTACTTCATCTGGACCTGCCAGGAAGTTCTATCCTAAATGAATCCCAGAAAGAAAATATGAAATATATGGCACAAGACAGGAATGATCTCATGAAAAGTCCTAACATATATTTAATAAATCTTCTGCAGCTCCAGAAAATTGGGAAAGAGAATAGGGCAGAGGCAATATTTGAAAAGAATTTTTTTTTTTTTTTAGTTTTCCAGAAAGATAGGAAATCACGTTTTTAAGAAACCCAATAATCACAAGTAGGATAAAAAAAAAAGTAAGATGCCTCATAGAGAAATTGTAGAAGAACAAATACTAAAAATCATACAAGCAGTCAGAGAAATAAGAAAGATTCCTTTCAAATGAGCAACAGTTAGACTGATCTCTGACTTCTCAACCACAAAAAGGTAAGCCGGAGAACAGTAAAATGATCTCTTTGGTATGCTTAGTGGAAATAATCGCTAATTTACAAACAGGGAAAATATTTTCCAAAAATGAAGACAATGTGTTTCAAACAAACAAAAACTGAATGAGTTCCATCCACTCACAGGCATTTAGAAATGTTTTTAGTCTTAAAAAAATAAACTTGGAGACAGAAAAAAACAAAATGCAATAAAAGTGGTAAATAAGTGGGCAAATCTTATTCACTTATTTGTTTTATTATACAAAGCAAGTATATATATATATAAAAGATGAAATAAACAATAATAATAGTAAATAAATCAGAAGAAGAGGAGTAAAGTACTGCAAAGACTTCATGTTATTTTGCCAGAAAATAAAATATTAAGGGTAGAGTTTGATACAAGAATACATGATGTATTTTCTAAGTTAATAACTAAAACAATAGGAAAATAACTACTTAAATTTTAAAGTAAGAGAGAAACATAAATTGATAAAAAAATACCTTGTCTAAAAAAAGACAAGAAAATGCAACATGGAACAGGAGGTGCAAACATAAAGCAAATAACATCAGTAGGGGAATTAGAGATACCGGCAGCTACTTTAAATATAAATAAGCTAAAAGCTCCAACTAAAAGCAAAAGATGGTCAGGTTGGATGAAGAAATGAAGTCTAACACTGTGCTGTTTTCATATAAATATATGGTAAAATAAACAGCAACAGAAATGTTGGAATTAACAGAGAAAACAGCACTCCGTGAAGCTTTTAACAAATGAACACTGCTGTAGCCATGTTGATCTCTGTGGAGTCATTAAGGCAAAAAGTATTACGAGAGATGAAGATAGTCACTTCATAATGACATACATTTCAATTCAGTGGGAAGTATGACAGTTTTGCATGTACATAAAATATGTTATATAATATGCAGACATATTGAAATAAAGGACAAAAGCATAATTATGTTGAAGATTTTAATATACCACTTCTAGTAATTGTTTCAGTAAAGCAAAAAAACTCATAAAAATATGAGTTGAATAACACAATTAATATATTTGCTCTGATATATACTGAATAACCCACTTAACAATTAAGAAATCCTCATTCTTATCAAGGTTTCCTAGAACATTTATAAAACTTGACCATATACTGTGCCATTAGATACATTTTAGCAATTGCAAAACATCTGAAATTACACATAAAATGAGCTCCAATTACAATCAAATTATGACAGAACTCAAGGACAAAAAAGGTAAGTAAAAAAAATCGCAAAGTTTGAAATTAAGAAATACACTCTAGGACAACCTCCTCGGATCCCCTCCCGCTCTGGGAGCTTTCCTGTCCTCTCAATGAATCCCGTTTTCTCAACTTTCTGTTAGTCCGTGTCCCTCATTCTTCCTGGGCAGGAGACAAGGACCCTGACCCAAAGAACTGCAGAAAATCGTGGGAGCCGAAGAGCTGCGTACCCCGAGGCTGGCTTGCCAGCATCGGAAGCCGGCTGAAACTGGAGAGCTGCCGGCAGAAGGCGAGACTCCAAAGCTGAAACTCTTGAGGTTAAGCTTGCCAGTCCACTGAATCAGCAGCAAGGGCTTGGCTTGCCAACTCATTCAAGCCAACACTCCTGAGGCTATGCTTGCCAGCCCATCGAGCTGACACCCTCTTGGGGCTCGGTTAGCCGACCCACTGAGCTGACACTTTCCAAGCCCAAGCTGATCTAAAAATTCGTATCAAAGACATTTCCAGAATATATTAAGTATGCACAGAGAACATTTTAATTACTACAATAAAACACCAGGAATGTTACATCCAGGCCCAACTGAAGTGATGGGGGTCATTGTCCCCCACCCCCCAAACAGAAAAGAAATACACTCTAGGTGTTCAGCTGCCGAAACTAAGGTCATTAAATTAGCTCAATTTTCCTACTAAGAACTAATAGAAAATTTGATTTATTACCTATATGCAGTATTTATATTTAAAGATATCAGAGAAGCAGCATGTAGTGATTATTTATGGTGCCACAATCCAGGCCATAATCATTAGTCTGGCATTTGTACTATTTGTTTCTACAAGCATCTCTTTCTGGAATAACAGCTGAGAGGTGAAAAGAAGTTGAATAAAGCTATTCACAACTTCTCAGGCCTGAGGGGATAAATACTTGAATACAGTGACTAGGTTAGAACAAGATAGGACTTTATCCAATGAAGAAGGCTGAATTGAAATTTGGCTGGTTTTTGACAGGACGTAGCTACAAAATTTCTCCAGCAAATTTCATATATAATGTACAATATGGAACATTTCTTTCTAAAATTGGGAACAAGAAAAAGATGCCTTCTGTCACTATTTATTTACATTAAAATTTGTAGTGTGTCCTAGAAATAAGGTGCAAAAATATGAAAAATAATAATGATAAAAGAAAAAATGCAATTATTATTTTTACTAGTGGTATACAAAGAAAATCAGATGTGTACTTATAAATTATTAAAATTAATTTGGATTGATGTCAGATATAGTGTAAATATATAAATTGTTTCCCAAATACCTGAATAGAGTATGACAATTTTATTAAGAATATTATTTATAATACCATAATCAAAATTATGTATCTAATAATAAATCTGTGGAGTGATTTATATGATTTCCGTAATGAAACCCATAGATAGATTTGAGAGAAATTGAGAAAATATTTTAAAATGGAGAAAGATGCCATTTTCATGTACTAAATAACTCAAGATTGTAAAATATCTCCTCATTCTCCTAAATGCTCTGTAGAGTTAACGAAATACCAATAAAAATCCTAAATTATTCTTGTGAAAATTGAAAAGGTCTTTATGCAATTGTTATGTGTTTACAAAAGACCAAGAATAACCAAGAGAAGAGAAAGAAAAGCTGAAATTTTGCTCTAATTAATATTAGGATATATTACAAAGTTATGTAAATTGATACCTTATGGCATTGGCACAAGTAGATAAACAGAGCAGTAGAACTAAAGAAAGAGTGTAGAAAGACTCCACATGCAGGACTATTGATTTATAAAAAAGGTGGCACTGCAGAGCAGTGGGGAGAGGATGGGCCTATCATAAAGTGGTACTGTGTTAAAGGAATCTCGTAATAAAGAATAAAAAAATTGACTTATCTCACAATATTTAAAAAACATTAAAGGTTAGATTGTACATCTAAAAATTGTAAGCAAAATATAGAGTTTCTAGAATATAATACAGATAAATATTTTCATGATCATAAAAGTATTAATATAAAGAGCAACACAAAGGCATTAAAGTTAAGAACTTCTGTTCCTCAAAAGATACCTTTAATGGAATAAATAATCATTGATTCATACAGATACTTGCAACACATATAACCAACAAAGGGCTTTGAGTAAAAATATAGAGTTACAATGAATCAATAAGAAAAAGAGAAAAAAACTATATTATAAAAGATGTAAGTAGGCACTTTGTAAAGTGGAAGTCATAATAACAAATAAGTGTAGTAAAAGACAAACTAAAAATCACAACTTTCTCACACTACACATCTATTAGTTGTAAGATCAAAGATAAGCAATGATGTGTCCAAAGTAAAACTGATCACAAGTGGTGGAAATATAAATTAGTTAACACTTCTGAGAATAAGTATTAACTATTAAATGTTAGGTTATTCCTTCTTTATTACTCAGGAATTGCACTCCAACATAGATGAATGGACATACACCAAGAAACATGTACAAAAGATGTACATGACATGAGGCTGCCGGATCGCAAAAAAAAAAGATAAAGAATGCCTGGTTAAATTTGAATTTCAGAGAAACAAAAAATAATGTCTTAGTGTAGAGAACTTGGTTTTATTAGTAAATGCATGTGACATAGTTACACTGTATGTAAACACTTAATGGTTGTTTCTCTGACATTCAGATTAAACGAGCATCCTACCTTTCTGATAATTTTCTCATAGCATTGTTCAAAATAGTCCCATTGAGGTAACATTTGAAAGTTCTCAACAACACAGGATGCAAGAAGATAATGGCATAAAAAAATTTTCCAAACATACAAGGTCACACAATGTCTAACACTTTAGGGGAAAACAAGTAGTTAAGAGAGATTATTTTTTTAAAAAAACAGGAGATGTAAATAGAAAATGATTGGAAATAATCTTAATGATAGCTTTGTTACCATAAATAAAATCAAAGATAAAAGAAAAGAAAAAATAAATAATATCCGTAATAATCAATAATTAAAAGTTTTTAGGAAATGCGAAATGGGTCCTCTTTCTTTGCCTGAAGATGGGGATGAAGATGAAGGAAAGAACAAAAAGCAAATAAAAACCTGACAAATATCAGATCCATTATGGAAAAGAAAAATGTTGACAAGACTTATACTATCTATCTACGAATATCTTTCTATCTATGTATATTGTTTAATATGTATCTACTATAGATATATTTGTATATGCATTTTAAAGTCTCCATAGATATATTTTTTTTTATCTATTGAGATAGCATTATCTACTTGAGTATAGATATGAAGACTAAATACCAAAAGAGCAATATTGATAACTTTTAAACAAGTAGAAGAAAATTCAATCTCTCCAAATTATTCCAAAATTAAAAAAAAAAATGTAATGGAAAACATGAAATAATATGAGAATAATACCTCATAACAAAATAAACAAATAGAAGAAAATTGGAGTAGATAAAAATAGGTTAAATTTGCCAATTAAAATGCAAAATCACAATTTTTTTCTCTATCTACCTATTTATATATATTGGCTTATATGATACAACAACATGTTGGCTACATAAGATACCTTGAGAAGTGGCTGAAAATTTTAGGGGAAAACAAGTGGAAATAATGGATTGGAATGGAAAACAAAACAAAACAAAAAGATCCGTAAACTATGAACTACAAGAAACTGGTATAGCTGGGCTTGTGGCTCAGCACTTTGGGAGGCTAAGGCGAGTAATCCCAGCACTTTGGGAGGCTAAGGCGAGTGGATTGCCTGAGTGCACAGGTTCGAGACCAGCCCGGGCAACTTGGCGAGAATTAGTCTCTACAATAAATCAAAAATTAGCTGGCCGTGGTAGCACATCTGTAGTCCCGGCTACTTGGAAGGCTGAGATGGAAGGATCACAGGAGCCCAGCAGGTCGATGCTGGGGTGACTGTGAGTATGCCACTGCACTCCAGCATGGGCGACAAGTGAGACCACAACTCAAAAAAAAAGAAAAGAAAAGAAACTGGTGTATTAAACTTAATATCTGATTAAAATAAAATTTTAGGTAGCATATACACTTATATAATAGAAAGCTAAAAGTGATTATTTTTGAAAAGTGAAATGATGGTGCTTTTTTTGGCCTGTTTATGAGTGTGTTTTGTTTCTTAAGTGACCTGTGTTGAGTCTGTAGTATTTTTAATATTATATTTTCAGTGTTACAAAACACAAACAACCCAATAATTTACAATTTTTTTGAATTTTAATTTCTCAGGATCCAGAGTCTGGCTGGTTTAAAGTATTCCTCCTAATGGTTGTCATTAGTGTGCTATGCCTAAGTTTCTTCCTTAAATTTGCTGAAGCAGAAATTCAGGACTGGGCTAAAGAAGAAAAATGCACACGACTCTGAAGGTGAGAGGTGATCAGATTAAGGACAATTATGAAACTGGGATTGCTGGTGACAAAGGAGTTAAGGATGACCACTCAGATGGGGAAGAAAAAGGGGTACAAATTTGGAGAAGACCATGTTAGGGTGGAAAATTTAGACACCTTGATAGAAATGACTCTGGAATTCTGGTGGGGAGGATATTGGGAATATAAATTTGGAAGGTGGTTTTCTAATATTGAAAGATGAGGAAGAGAAAGGGAAATTTACAAGGGAGACTGTGAAGGGCCTTAACTTTAGTTAAAAAAAGGTGTTTCAAAGAGAAGTATAAAAAGGTGAGAGTGAGTACCTTGGGCAAGTGCTATCAAGGAGTTAGATCATATAAGGTCTAAGAATTTATTAATGGGTTAGGCAAGAGGAAACTTAAAGGTGACCCTGACTAAAATGATGGACTAAGGGTCCATTAAAGTATGTTCAGGGAACTGATACTGTGCCTTATATGAATTGTATCAGTAGTAAATACATAGTAGGATAAATTTATCTTTGTAGAATCACTTTAGCTAATTCATAAATAGGAACTGATAGATGTGAAATATCCCTATTTTGCAACTCCCAATGAATTAAGGGATCCAGATATCAAACGTCAATGGTCAGTAATATCATAAAAAGAGAATCATGAAGACATTGTGTACCTCCTCATGAAAGAAAACACCACCACTAACTTCTTGCTAAGAAAATCAAGCTGAATCTGACAAGTTTCTGGATACAGCTAGCATTTTACAAGAAACACAGAGAACAGAAAATATGTTGAACTAAATCCAAAGCGCTTATCCATAAATCTAAACTGTGAGAGATGTTATAGGTCAAAGGTGTTAGGTTCTTTAATAAATAAATCACATATAACAAAAAATAGGACCTGGAAGGGGACCATTCAGATTAAAAAGGAACAAAAAGATATGCCAAATTTTTAAGTATGGGTGAAACTAAGCTCTATAAGGATATACATGTGGGTGATAAGTCTATAACAAGACACATTAAAAAGAGATTATTATAAATGTCAGGGTAGTCATTACTTTTAGGACAAGGGAGTGGCCTCATGGAGAGCTTCTGGGATCTGGAAATATTCTGTTTTTCATGTCCAAGCTAAGTAATTAAGAGCATTTACCTTATTATAACTCATTGAACCAAACATTTGTTTTGTGCAATTTTGTGAGTCTGTGTTTTATATTGGTGGTGGGGTTGGGGAGGGGTGTGAAAAGAAAAAGAGAGAGAGTAAATGGAGACAGCAGGAGAGACATTCCTCTAAAAAAAAGCAAAGAAATGATGTGTTATCTATAGACGAATATGTTATCAAGGAGGGTTTGTTTGTTGTTTGTTTGTTTGTTTCAGAAATAGATGTGATAGCATGTAAGTTGACAGTATAAGCCACCAATGAATTTTCCCAATGTAGGAGAGAAGGCACAAATACAGAATTAAAGTACTTAAGTTATCCAGAGAGAATGAAATGCATGCACTAGTGCAGGGGTTAGCCTTGGATAGGAACCTAGAGCTTATCAACAGTAGTAGAGAGAAGGTGGGGTTTATGTGATGGGTTAATATGTAGACTGGCATTTTATCTATGCTATAAGAAGCGAGGTTTGCGCTTAAGAGGAAATAGTTGAGAGCAGAGAAAATAAAGAAATACACATTAGAAAAGAAGGTAAAATTATGATGGTGAGTGGACGATATGACTGTTTACCTAGAAAATCTAAGTGGGTTCACTGAAAAAGTATAAGAATATTAAAGGAATGCAGTAGGTTTCCCAGATAACCCACTAATAACTAAAATTTTCACCTTAATCAAAAATAACCAGTTAGCAAATTCAGTGATAGAAATGATGCAAATGATGTTTGGAGGAAAATTTGATGGGATCACTCAAAAATTAAATTGGGTCAGTATTAAATTTACCTGATATTGCAAGGATTAAGAATTTCCATAACAGTGTACTCACAAAAATACGCCAAGATGCATGCATACTCAGATTTGCTGATTTAACAATGACAGAAATCTGGATCTGAAATTAAGCACGTTTATTGATGCAGACTTCATTAATAAGTTTGTGAAAGTGAATGGAAAATAGCCAGCAATTTAAAAATACAAAGCCCTATCTGAATATTTTAATGTGGCAGTTATTGAGTTTGTCCTTATGAATAAGAATATGAGGAGAATCCCCCCCCCGCCAAAATAAACTGGAATTATTCTTTGGAGGACAGGTTCTTTTTTTTTTTTTTTTTTTTTTTTTTTTTATTGTGATATTAAGGGGTACATTTAAGGGTTAGGTACACAAATATGTCTCATTCAGGCACCCTTGTTTGTAAGAAATGTCCCCCCATCCCCAGACAGGTATTTACTGCCA
>CAUYQG010060702.1:0-12177 GCA_963574415.1 Tarsius wallacei | reverse complement strand
TATATTCAGGATATAAAAGAAGTTTAAAACTTCTATGAATTAACTATTAAGGATAAAAGAAACAATATTGTAGCCGGGCTCGGTGGCTCAGCCTGTAATCCCGCGCCTTTGGGAGGCTGAGGTGAGTGGATTGCCTGAGCCCGTGGGTTCGAGACCTGCCTGGGCAAGCGAGACCTTATCTCTACAATAAATCAAAAAATTAGCCAGGCGTGGTAGCGCGCGCCTATAATTACAGCTACTTGGAAGGCTGAGGCGGAAGGATAGCCGGAGCCCAGCAGGTCGAGGCTGCGGTGGCCGGGAGCGGCCACTGCACTCCAGTCTGGGCGACAGAGTGAGACTCCAACTCAAAAAAAAAAAAGAAACAATATTGTTTATAATAACATTTTGAAATTCCAGCAAATAATCTTGGATTTTGTATAGCAGTGAATTATTTTACAATTTTGGCTTCTGATTATAACAGAACTATTTGTAGTACATTTTATTTATGAGAAAGGTAAACTTTTTTTTGAATGAACCTGTTTACTTAGGATGACCTTTTATGTTTAAGAGTAGTTGAAGATTTTGGGCTGCCTTACAATTCTGCCCTTCATCTTTTCTTCTTTTCAATACTTATGTAAAAACAGTTGAATATATATGAAGCTGTCCACTGCAGCATTGCCTGTGACAGTTAACCCTAGAAACAAACTTAAAACCCATCATGAGAAGAGCGGTTGAATAAATCAAGGATCAGACATTCAAGGAGTATGCTTTACAGTCTTGAAAAGAATTATATAAATTCACATCCTGATACATTAAGAAGTTCAAGCTGTTGTGTTACATAAAATAACAAGTTACGGAAGTTTTTAACATCTCATCTATTTTCACATGAATAACAAATAGGCAGTTGCATTTGACTATATATGTGAAGGTTTGTTTCTAGGCTCTCTGTTCTAGTCAATAGGTCTGTATGTCTGTCTTTATGCCAGAACCATGCTCTTATGATTGCCATAGCTTTGTAGTATTTCTGATATTGGGTAGTATGAGACCTTCTTGTTCTTCTTTTTCAAAATTGTTTTGGCTATTTGAAGTCCCTAGATATTCCTTAAAAATTTTAGGATTTTTTTTTGTATTTCTGCAAAATGTTAGGATTTTGTTAGAGATCACACTGAATTTGTAGAACACTTTGGGTATTATTAGGGTCTTAAATAAGGAAACTTTTTGATGTATTGATAAGTTCTGCATTTTGTGATGATAGTTACAGGATTACATGCATTTTTTAAAATTCACAGGACCGTACAATTGGAATGAGTACATTGTATTACATGTAACTATATCTCAATATATTGATTTAAATCTTTTTAAAAACATGCATTTAAGTACACAACAAGGATAACGAGACATGAATAGGTCTCGACTTGGAAGATGCAAGACCATTCTATCATGACATTTTAGAAGGCAATCTTCATAAGCTCATTCATTCTCACAGCATCTTCTGCCATTTCTATGTTAATTACTTCCAAGTCTGTCTCTGACTTTGTAGCAGCCTATTAGAATCAGACACTTGAATTTCCCCAAATAAGTTTCTTTCCCTCTTGTAGTTTGGATAATGGTAAATGATGAGCCACCAGCCACCCATGTCATCATTCTTCTCTTAATCTTTGCCTTAAGTACATCAGTATTGTATACCATTAATAAACTTGGGCCCTTGAAGTAACTTAGAAATGTTGAATTTTTTAAATATCAAAAGCTGCTCTTCTATAAATGTTGTCTTCTGCTTAAAGAATTTTTCATAAAATTGTTTTAATTGCTCATATTAACCAAGATTGCTACTTTAAAGAGTGTTTATACAGTGCTTAGCATTGTTTTTAAATGCTGTTTACTTAATTTCTATTTATGTAATTAATAATGGGGCTGTTAGTAATTCTCTCTTATTAAACTTAATTTCCATTTTCAGTGGGTACTAAATTATTTGATTAAAAAGAGATAGTAATGTTTGTTTGTAATAATGGGATATTGTATCTAATTGGTGTATCTTACACATGCTATTAATGTAACTGCTTTATGTATACACATTCCCAATAGCTTCAGAGTATGTGTGATCATTATGTGCAGGACAATGACTAATAGATGCCAATAGGTACAGTTTTCTTTAATGTAACTAAAGGATGCTAGACTCTCTGCAGAACCCTAGCTGCACAGAGCAGGGACACAGTTGTATACCCTTAGTCAACCAGGCAAGTTTCCTGGTTCCCAGTCCCCAAGAAGACACACAATGACAGATGATATTGCTAGACACTCTTAAGGATACCATGAGGCCTTTCTGACCAACTCACTATATTTCATTCTCAAGCATCTTTATTCTCTCTTGATTCCTCTTAATGAGTTTGGGGAAGACACCTATCTACTTTCTCACCAAATATGAATAATTAAAAATAACTCAGTATAGTCCTTACTGTAGTTCCTTGAGTAAAGGACTCCATAGGACAGGAATGACCTCAGATCTACTTGAAATCTAGTACAAGAAACTTTTGGTAAGATTTTCTCTTTCTCAAGAGAATATTCAAATCAGTGTCACCAAATGTTGGGTGTTTGGGTGTTTGAGTTATGGACCAAAGCTTTTATTCTATTTTACTCCTTGATGAATCTGTCTTATCATTTTAATTTTAAAATGATTGAATTATAAGAATGGTTATTTAGCTATAGTTGGATTGTTTTAAGAAATTGTAGTATGGAGAGGTCAGGAAGATAGTGGCTGATCCAGTTGGACTATGCCAGTCCTGGTGTGAGTGAGTGAATGTATAGAAAATTTTGTGTAAGTGCTGGTGAGTGAGTAGGTGTGTGAGTGGCTGACTGAGTGAGGGCTAGGTAGCTAGCGGCCAGGGCTCTACTGCTGCAGCAGCTGGTACTGTAGCTGCTGAGCTTGGACCCAAGCAATTTCCAGGACAAAGAAGCTGAGCACCATTTTTTAAAAAGTCAACAAAACTCTTCCTGGGAAGAAAATGTTGAGACAGACTGACTAAGTGGGGGCTTGTGAGCAAATGGCCAGGGCCCTGGTGAAACAGCTGGTGCTGCAGCTTCTCTGCTTGGTCCCTGGCTCTTCCCAGGTCACAGAAGCCAAGCACCATATTTTTTTCAATGGACGAAAATTTTCCTGTGACAAAGTGGCAGGGAGAGACTACCACCCAGGCTCTGCCTCACAACTGCAGCAGGAAAGACTGCCAGCAACAGACTTTGCCTCACCACTTCAGTGCCTTGCCAGGCACTGGCAGCAGGATCTACAGAGGAAGCCCAGAGGCTGAGTCCCACCAAAGAGGACAAGAGAGGCACCCCACTACCATTTTGAAGGTGGGGCAGGAAAGTGCTCTGATTTGCTCACCACAAAGCAACAGACCCAATCTCTGTGACTGGCAGATCAACTACTCAGGGGTTGATTGTGACCTAGAGAGACTATCCTGAAAACACAAACTTCAGAGAGACCTGACAAGTGTTGAGTCCCAGGCACCCCAAGCCCTAACCTGGTACAGCTGTGGGACAAATGGTGTGGCCAGAAAAGAACAAAGAAGAACTCCAGAGAGATCAGTGGTAAATCTGGGGCTGACCCAAACTCCCTTGTCCTCAAAAATCCTCTGAACTTCAGGTCCACCTGGCTGGGCCATGACTAAGAGGGACAAACCCAGGCAGAACCTGATGTCATTTGAAATAGTAGAACTCCATTCCAGGACAGCCCTAGCTGGGACACCCCCGCGAATGCATACCTGGGGAAGAGACAATCCCACACCTCCCCACTGTAGGAGATCTCCCTGACCATAGGAGAGTAGGAGGGAAGGACTACATCCCCACCTACCTCCACTGCCCCCCCTCCTTCCCTGCTCCGGATACTGGGAAAAGAGTGAAAGAGGTGGAAGCTCTGTAGGAGAGACCAGGTTCTTTGTGCAGAACCTGCCACAAAGAAAGCAGGGTCTTTTTTTTTAATTTTTAATTTTTGAAATTTTTTTGCCTGTTTGTTAGTCCATCTATTTAAAAAATAGTTTTCCTTTGTGCATGAATGTGTTGAGAGCCTAACAAATCACCTAAGGGAACTGGAAAGAGAAGACCACCAAAACCCCAACTTTAGCAGAATAACCCAAATCACCAAAATAAGAGCCCAAATATGGGACATAGAAGACAAAAATATCATAGAAAAATATCAACAAAACAAAAAGCTGGTTCTTTGAAAGAATTAGCAATTTTGATTGATCTCTAGCCAGAATGACCAAGAAAAAGAGAGAAATAGCTCAAATAAACACAATCAGAAATTCAAAAGATCAAATCATAACTGACCCCCCAAAAATACAAAAGATTATCAGAGAATACTGTGTACACCTATATGGAAACAAACTTCATAACCTAAATGAAATAGAGAACTTTCTGACACCACACAACTTCCCTAGGTTGAAACAAGAAGCCATTGAGACACTAAATAGACCAATAACAACCCAGGAAATTGACTCGGTCATACAAAAACTGTCTACAAATGAAATCTCTGGATTGCATGGCTTTCCAGCAGAATTCTACAAAACATACAAGGAGGAGTTGATGCCTATCATCCTGATAGTATTCAAGGCAATTGAGAAAGATGGAGTTCTCCCTAAATGAAATAGAGGACTTTCTGACACCACACAACTTCCCTAGGTTGAAACAAGAAGCCATTGAGACACTAAATAGACCAATAACAACCCAGGAAATTGACTCGGTCATAAGAAAACTGTCTACAAACGAAATCTCTGGATTGCATGGCTTTCCAGCAGAATTCTACATAATGTACAAGGAGGAGCTGATACCAATCCTATTGAAATTATTCTAAGCAATTAAGAAAGATGGAGTTCTCCCTAATCATTTTACGAAGCTAACATCACACTGATACCCAAACCGGGTAAAGATCCAACAAAGAGAACTACAGGCCAATGTCCCTTAGGAACACAGATGTAAAAATCCTGAACAAGATTCTAGCAAATCAAGTCCAAAAACGCATCTCAAAAATCATCCACCATGACCAAGTAGGCTCCATCCCCAGGATGCAGGACTGGTTCAACATTCACAAGACCATAAATGTAATTAAATGCATCAGCAGATGTAAAAACAAGAACCACATGATTATCTCATTAGATTCAGAAAAAGCTTTTGATAAAATCCAGCATCCCTTCTTGATAAAAACCCTCAAGCACCTAGGTATAGAAGGAATATACCTCAAAATAGTAAGTGCTATCTGCAATAAACCCACAGCTAACATGTAAATGGACAGAAACTGGAAACATTTCCCCTGAAAACTGGAACAAGACAAGGCTGCCCACTCTCACCCCTCTTGTTCAATATTGTGTTGAAAGTCTTAGCTAGGGCAATTAGACAAGAGAAGGAGATCAGGTTTATCCAAATAGGAAAAGAGAAAGTCAAGTTATCCCTCTTTGTTGATGATATGATCCTATACCTTGAAACTCCAAGAGAATCTGTCAAAAACCTGCTTGCACTGATAAAGAACTTTGGCAAAGTCTCAGGGTACAAAATAAATGTGCAAAAGACAGTTGCATTCCTATACACTAACAACAAGCAGGCAGAGACCCAAATAAAAAGCATAATCCCATTCACAATACCCACAAAAAATTGAAATACCTCAGCATCTTCCTAACCAGGGAAGTGAAAGACCTTTACAATGAGAACTACAAAACACTGCTCAAAGAAATCCAAGAAGGCACAAACCAATGGAAATATATTTCATGCTCATGGATAGTAAGAATCAACATTGTTAAGATGTTCATCCTACCAGAGGCATTCTACAGATTCAGCTCAGTAACCATTAAATTCCCGACATCATTTTTCTCAGACCTGGAAATGACAATACAGAAATTCATATGGAAACATAAACAACCACAAATAGCCAAAACAATCCTTAGCAAAAGAAACAAAGCAGGAGGTATCACACTTCCAGACTTCAAACTTTACTATAAGGCTACAGTAATCAAAACAGCTTGGTATTGATACAAGAACAGGCACATAGACCAATGGAACAGGATAAAGATTCTGGAAGCAAAGCCTAAATTTCTCAACCAACTTATCTTTGACAAAGCTTCCAACAACAACCACTGGGAAGAGGATAACCTATTCAGTAAACGGTGCTTGG
The DNA here is from genome assembly GCA_963574415.1 of Tarsius wallacei. Taxonomy (NCBI): domain Eukaryota; kingdom Metazoa; phylum Chordata; class Mammalia; order Primates; family Tarsiidae; genus Tarsius; species Tarsius wallacei. Next base: position 6,044 of record CAUYQG010060702.1, on the reverse strand, counting down.
AAAACTGGCTGACCACTTGCAGAAGATTGAAATGGGACCCCTACCTATCATCATACACAAAAATTAACTCTAAATGGATCAAAGACCTAATCGTAAAACCTTAAACTATAAGAATCTTAGAAAGCACAGGAGACACCCTTATGGAAATTCAACTGGAAACCAATTCCTAGAACCCTAAGCCCAATAACTTAAGAAATAAGATAGACAAGTGGGACCTCATCAAATTAACGAGCTTCTGCAAAGCAGAAGAAAGCTATTGGCAGTAGTGTAAAACTGTCTGGGGGTGGGGGTAGGGTTTGGCAGTTGAAGGAAACTGCTGGGGGAGGGAGGGGCATACCTCATCAACAAGGGTACCTAGATGATCAATGTTTATATACCTAACCCTGAATTGTACCCCACATCTTTATTTTAAAAAAAGATCTAAAAATTGACCTTCCATATGACCCCACAATCCTCCTACTGGGCCTACACCCAGAGGAACTCAAATCACTCTATGAAAAAGATACCTGCACATGCATGTTTATTGCAACAATATTTACAATAGCAAAAACATGGAACCAACCATACTGCCCATCAAAAGACAAATGGATTAAAAAAAAATGTGGTACATATACACAATGGAATATGGAATATTTGCAGTCATAATGAATGACAAAATTATGAATTTTGCAGCAACTTGGATGGACTTAGAGGCTATAATTCTAAGTGATCTATCACGGAAACAAAGAACTGAATGCCACATATTCTCACTCATAAGCAGACCTTGAACAATTATCATAATACTATAAGAAAGGGTTTGGCAGTAAAGGGAAACTACCAGGGGAGGAGGGACACACCTTGTCAGCTTGCATAATGAACATTTATATACCTAACCCTGAATTGTACCCTACGTCTTTAAAATTAAAAAAAAAAAACTCAGAATAGAGGGAAAGAACAAATCAAGGGTGAAGCCACTAGTTGCATTGTTTATTGATGTGATGCTTAGTAAATAACTTCATTTGGACAAAATGGATCATGGAAAGAGACTAAGAATATACTCTTTCAAAGAAGCTGGATAAGCTCAAGGTGTCTGAAATTAAGTCTGATGGGAAAAAAGAGATCAAGACCAGTCTGGAAAGTAATCATGGGTGTGGCTTTCTGAACTTGGAATTGAATAGGGTCAAATGAAAACAAAAGACAAAAAAAACTAAATTATTTTAATAAAACAAAAAAGGACAAAGTTACATATTAATTTTATTAGATGCAAAAAGTATTTGATAAAATTCAGCATCTATTTTCACTTTAAAAATTAACTCCTAAGCCACTTGTGGTGGCTCACACCTGTGATCCCAGCACTTTGGGAGGCCAAGGTGAGGGAACTACTTGAGCCTTGGAGTTTGAGACCAGTCTGAGCAACCTAACAAGACTCCATCTCTACAAAAGAAAATCAAGAAGGTAATCAGGCGTGGTGGCACACTCCTGTAGTCCCAGCGACTCAAGGCTGATGTGAAAGGATCACTTGAGACCAGGAGGCAGAGGCTGCAGCAAACTGTGAACATGCCACTCCACTCCATTCTAGGTGACAGAGTGAGACTCTGACTCAAAAAATAAATAAATCTTAGCAAATAAGAACTACAAAGGAATTTTCTTATTCTGACAAAATGTAAGTCTAAAAGACTTAAATATTCTACTTAATGGTAAAATTTTGAAAACAAGTACACCTAGATGAGACTAGAATGCAACTGTGTAACTGTCAGTGTAATATGACAAGAAAAATATAAGAATTGAAAAATGCATAAAAGCAAAAATGTCATTCACAAATTATGTAATGTTGAACATAGACATTCAAAAATAATCTTCATACATAAACTATTAGATTTAAGTAAAATTAATAGAGTCAATATATAAATAGTAATTGTATTTCTGCATAGTAGCCAAGGGAAGGAGAAAATTTTAGTACTATTAATGCAAGCATCAGAAACATAATATTTATAGAAATAAATCTAAGTTATGTAAAACCTCTACACATAATATGATAAAATACTACTGCAAAAGATCTAAGTAAATAGAGGGATATACCGTGTTCATGGACTGGAAATTTCAATCTTGCAGAAATGTCAGTTATTCCCAAAATGGTTCAGTTCAATTCTTATCAAATTTCTGGCACATTTTTGTGTTTGCATGTGGGAAAATTCAACATAATTCTGAAATGTACTGTGTATGGAAATTCAAAGGATTAAGAGAATCAAGACAATCTTGAAGCAAAAAAAAAAAGATTTAATATAAAGTTACAAAAATTGAGATAATGTGATTTATAACCAAAGATAATTAATTAGTCCAGTGAAACAGAATTGAGTCCAAAAACAGATAACACATATGTAGTACATGGAAATTTGACAAAGTGGATACTGCAATCTAATGGATAGAGAATACTCTATAATAAAGTGGGCTACATCATTTGGATATTTATATGAGAAAAATATTTATCTTAACTCCTTGCTTATGCTAAACACAAAAGTCAATAACAGATGATTACAGATATAAATAGAGACTAAAGCAAACTCTTCTAGAAGATTATGTAAGAGAATATTTTTATGACTTGGAGCATGCAAAAATGTTTTATAAACAGAACATTAAAAGTACTAACCAAAAAGAAAAAAAAACCTGATACATTGAATTTTATTTAAATTTAGAGCATCCACTTATGTACCAATAAGAGAATGAAAACTTAAGTCACAGAATGGGAAAAGATATTTCCAAAACATACATCTAAAAAAAAAAACATACCCATAATATATAGAAAAAAACTGCAAAAAGAAAAAAAAAAGAAAAAAACCATTACTTATCAATAAAGAAAATATAGACAAGCCAATAGAAAAATGAGCAAAACAGAACAAAAATATGCAAAGATCAATAATTATATGGCAAGATACTCAGCCTTAATTGTTATGAGGAAAATACAAATTAAAACTACTTAGAGATACTTTATATACTCACCAAAACAGCTAAAATATAAGGGTCTGATCTGTCAAATAGTTGGAGAAATTGGCACTTCCATGAACTGCTGGTGAGTATACTAACTGACACAACCAGCTTGGGAACTGGCAATATCAACCAAAGTTAATTATATGCATAGCTTGTTATTCAGTAATTCTCCTTTTAAAATTTACCCCTTAGAAATTATACATATGTGCATAAAAAGACATTCCTAGCAACACTACTCATAATGGTCAGAACATGCAAACAACTCAAATACTCATTGACTGTAGAATGAATAAATAGTGGCATATTCATACATTCGAGTGCTGAAAAGATTTAAAAATATAGTAAATGTGGTCTCATGCTCCAACATGATGAATTTTAATTACATTATGTGCAACATAATGTTGAGCAAAGAGGCCATATACCTAAAAGAACATTGTATTATTTTATTATATAAAGTTCAAAAAGTAGATAAAACTAAACTATGATGATGAAAGGATAGTGGTTCTGCTTGGAGGAGTGACTAGAAGAGTATGCAAGCAGTGCTTCTGTGGTGGTCACAGATTATATCACGATCTAGGTAGTTTTCTATAAATTTTTGTCCATTATGAAAACCTGTTAAGCTGTGGACTCATAATTTATTAAATTTACCTTATACACGTGATACTTTAGTAAAGTTTTTTGAATAGATGAATGAATTAATTCATCAATATGTAAATAAAGAATTTGCTCAGCAAAAGTAAATGGTGTCATAAAATCAAGAGACAAGTGAATTTTCAGAATGAGTGGGTGGTTAACAGTGCCAGTTGACGAAAAGTCAAAAAGGAGTTTTTTGAAAGGGCTCTGGCTATGATAAGAAAGAGGGCATTGTTTTCTCTAGATAAGCATCATTTCTGAGGGGGCCGAGATTTAGGATGAAGTGATCTAACTTTCACATTACTGATTTTCTAGTCTGAAGGGGTGACAAGGCTTATGATAAAGACATTTTGTAATACTATCTGGTATGTTTGGGGTATTGTTTGTTTGCTTTTTGTTACTTGTGAGGTTTTTTTTTTTTTTTTTTTTTTTTTGAGTTGGAGTCTCACTCTGTTGCCCAGACTGGAGTGCAGGGGCCACTCACGGCCACTGCAGCCTCGACCTGCTGGGCTCCGGCGATCCTTCCGCCTCAGCCTTCCAAGTAGCTGGAACTACAGGCACGCGCTACCATGCCCAGCTAATTTTTGATTTATTGTAGAGATGAGGTCTCGCTTGCCCAGGCGGGTCTCGAACCCGCGGGCTCAGGCAATCCACTCACCTCAGCCTCCCAAAGGCGCGGGATTACAGGCTGAGCCACCGAGCCCGGCTACTTGTGAGATTTTTAAATGTAATTAACAAGTAAAGATAATCCAAAAGTTAATTGTTTTTTACACAGACACAGTCCCAAAAAGATCTGATTGAAAAGTATCAAGGGCCAGGTGTAGCTTTTCATGCCTGTAATTCCAGCACTTTGCGTGGCCAACCAGGAGGATTGCTTGAGGCCAGGTATTCAAGACCAGCCTGGACAATAAAGCAAGACCTTGTTTCCACAGAAAATTTGACAATTAGCCAGGCATGGTGGTGTGCGCTATAGTCTCAGCTACTTGAGAGTCTGAGGCTGAAGGAACGCTTGAGCCTAGGAGTTCAAGGTCGCAATGAGTCATGACCTCACCACTGCCCTCCAGCCTGGGCAACAGGGAGAGATCCTTGTCAAAAAAGAAAAAAAAAGCATCTAACATGGTTTGTAATTTTGGCAAAAGGAGTACTCTTAGATTGCTGCTTTTATTTCACATGTGTTCAAGAAAGAATAAAAGGGATGGCTGCGTTGCAATTCAACACACACAAGTCAACTTGGTTATCTAGAGCTAGCCTTTCACAGTTCTGTTTCCTTATTTCATAAGAGGAAGATCAAAAGCTAGATTTATACTCAGATAAGCAAATCTCATTATCCATGGAATTAAGATGATAGTGTTTATTTTAGTTTGTTCCATGAAGATCTTATAGATGAGCCCCCAAAACTCCAACATTCTTTAGGTATTAATGTCAACCCCAAAGCTTTGTTCATTCAACAAATGTATTTGGAGTGTCCACTATGTATCCTGAGAAGCTAAACCAAATTTACTGACATTAACATCCTCTTGAGAAAATATGGAAATCTCAGACAGCAATTACTTTCCACTGTGCTCTCTTTATTTTATAACTACCTCATTCTCTCAGTACCCATGTTCTTCTTTTCAAAAGTGAAGGAAGGTAGAGTAAAATTTTGTCCTAGGATTTGAATATATTTGAGTATTTATTATTCAAAATCACTCAGTTAACACTTTGAAACCAATCCACTGTAACAGGTAAAAAGTGAGTTTAATTCGATTTTGAAAAAGACCTCTTCTTTAAACATAGGCATAATTTAATTATTGATATCATGAACAGACAACTGATGGTTGAGGACAGACAATGCATAATTGTGTAATAATCCACTAGTTTACTTAGGAGCACAATTTTTAAAATAATAGGCCCTTGAATCACACAGCTACCACCTTCTGGTTATGTGACCTTGGTATCCTTAATATCTCAAAGTCTCAGATTTATTTTTTATATGTTGAATAAAAATAATAGCTACCTTAGCCGGGCTTGGTGGCTCAGCCTGTAATCCCGCGCCTTGGGAGGCTGAGGTGAGTGGATTGCCTGAGCCCGTGGGTTCGAGACCCGCCTGGGCAAGCGAGACCTCATCTCTACAATAAATTTTAAAAAAATTAGCTGGGCGTGGTAGCGCACGCTTGTAGTTCTGACTACTTGGAAGGCTGAGGCAGAAGGATCGCCTGAGCCCAGCTGGTCAAGACTGTAGTGGCTGTGAGTATGCCACTGCACTCCAGCCTGGACGATGGAGTGAGACTTCAACTCAAAAAAAAAAAAAAAGCATGTTGGACTTTGTCACATGCTTTTTTTTTTTTTTTTTCAAAAAAAGACATGATTGTTTGTTTTTTATCCTTTATTTTTTTAAATTGGCATATTACATTGACTGGTTTTTTGATTTTAAAAAAAATATCAATTAATTTGTAAAAAACAAATTA
>CAUYQG010060701.1:0-17218 GCA_963574415.1 Tarsius wallacei | reverse complement strand
CAAATCACTGTATAAAAAAGATACCTGCACATGTATGTTTATCGCAGCATTGTTCACAATAGCAAGAACCTGGAAGCAACCATGCTGTCCATCAAAAGAGGACTGGATTAAAAAAATGTACATCTACACAATGGAATACTACACAGCCATAAAAAAGAACGAAATCATGAATTTTGCAGCAACCTGGATGGAACTAGAGTCTATAATACTGAGTGACCTCTCACAGAAACAAAGAACTGAGTATCACATGTTCTCACTCATATAGTAGACCTTGATCATCCAGCGTATTACCACAAGAAAATGACTGACAGTGGTGGGAAACTATGGCGGGGGGAGGGGTAGGGTGATGGGATTAATGGTAGTAAATATCTGTCTGGGGATGGGGAGACACTTCTTATCAACAAGGGTGCCTGAATGAGGCATATTTGTACACCTAACCCTTAACTCTACCCCACAATATCATAATAAAAAATATTGAATAAAAATAAATAAATAAATTATTGGATATTTCAAGATGACTTAGTGATTCTGAATTAAGAAAAAACATTTAATGAGTTAAAATATAAAAATGATTTTTTTGTTAAACAAAACTTACAATTGTAATCATTTTTAAGTGTAGTTTAATAGTGTTAAGTATTTTCCCATTGTTGTGAAACAGATCTCATGTGCTTTCTCATCTTGCAAATCTGAAACTGTATACCAGTTAAAAACAGTTATCCTTTTCTCCCCTCCAATCTCAGCCCCTGGCAATCACCATTTTACTTTCTGTTTCTATGATTTTGACTATTTTGATACCTCATGCAAAATGGTTCAGTCTTTTTTGTGATCTTATTTCACTAAGATCACTAATGTTCTCCAATTTCATTCATGTTATAGTATGTGACAGAATTTTCTTCCTTAAGGCTGAATACTATTCCACTGTATATATACACACCGCTTTATATTTATTTATTTCTCTGTCAATGAATATTTGAGTTGCTTCCACTTCTTGGCTATTGTGAATAATACAACATGGGTGTGCAGATATCTCTTAAATACCCTGCTTTAAATTCTCTTGGATATATATTCAGGAGTGATATTGTTGCATTACGTGGTGGTTCTATTTTTAATTTTTTGAAGAGCCTCTAAATTGGTTTCCTTAGGGGTTGTACCATTTTATAATATCAACAGCAGAGCAAAAGTATTCCAATTCCTCCACGTCCTTGGCAATGCTTCTTTTCTGTCTTGGGTTTTGTTTTTGTGTTTTAAATAGTTACCATCCAAGTGAGTGTCAGGTGGCATCTCATTGTGGTTCTGATTTTTGTTTCTCTAGTGAAGGATACTGAGCATCTTTTCATATATTTATTGATCACTTCTTTTCTTTATTTTATTTTAAAGATCTGGGATACAAATCAGTATTAGGTACATAAGTGGTCTACATACAGGTGAAGTTTTGGGCTTCCACTCATTTAGGATCAGGTACCCTTAGTGATGTTATGTCCCCTTACTCCCCTGACAGTGTACCGCTACTGCCGATCACTCTCTTGTAGCATTGTCATAATTGTTTAGAACCCACTTATAAGTAAGCACATGTGACATTCAGTAATTTGTTTCTGCGATAGATCACTGAGTATGATAGACTCTAAATCCATCTAAGCTGCTACAAAGTCCATAATTTTGTCCTTTATGCCTGTGTAATAATCCGTCATGTATATGTATCACATTTTTTTTATTCAGTCCACTTTCAATGGGCAACAGGGTTGGTTCCATGTCTTTGCTATTGTTTTTGTTATTGTGCTGCAATAAACATGTGTGTGCAAGTATGTTTTTTGAGGAATGACTTGAGTTTCTCCAAGTATATTCCCAGAAGGAGGATTGCTGGGTCATATGAAAGGTCAATTTCTAGTTCTTTTAAAAATCACCACAGTTTTCCACAGAGGTTGAACTAGTTTATACTCTCACTAAAAGTGTAGTAACATTCCCTTTTCTCTGTATCCTCACCAGCATCTGTTGTTTTTTGATTTATTAATCATTGCCATCTTGATTGGAGTTAGGTGGTTTCTCAATGTGGTTTTGATTTGCATTACTCTGATCACTAGTGAGGCTAAGCATTTTTTCATGTGTTTGTTGGCTGTTAGTATGTCTTCTTTTGAGAAGTATCTATTCATATCTTTTGCCAATTTTTAAATAGGACTGTTTGTTTTTTTCCTTTCAGCTTATTTGTGTTCCTTGTATATCCTGGATGTTAGGCTTTTGTCAAAGAGCAGGGAGACAACTCACAGAATGGGAAAAAATAATTGCTAACTGTATATCTGAGTTGTTGACCATTTTTATGCTATCTTTGGAAAAATTTCTATTCAATTCTTTTCCTCATTTTAAATCATGTTATTTGGTTTTTTGGATTATTGAGATGCACTAGTTATTTATATATTTTGGATATTGGCTCCTTATCAATACATGATTTGCAAATATTTTATCCCATTCAGTACATTGCCTTTTCACTCTGTTTATTGTGTTCTTTGGTGCACAAAAGCTGTTAATTTGGGGGTTGACTCATTTGTCTAGTTTTGCTTTTGTTGCGTATGTTTTTATGTATTATTTAAACAAAAGATTGCCAAGTTCAATGTCCTGAAGCTTTTCCTATAGATTTTCTTCTAGTAGGTTTTTAGGTCTTATGTTTATATATTAATCCAAGTAGAGTTTTTTATATGGTGTAAAATAAGTCTTCAACTTCATTCTTTTGCATGTGGATATTAACTTTTCTAACACTATTGAGAGACTGTTAAGAGATCATTTGATTATTCACACGAGGGTTTCCTTCTGGGCAATCTGGGCTGGTTTTTTTATCGGTCAGTATCATGCTCTTTTGATTACTGTAGTTTTTTATATGTTTTTAAATCAGGAAGTGTGAATCTTCTTTAAATTTAATTCTTCTTTTTCAAAATTGTTTTGTCTATAGGGGTCCCTAGAGATTCCATATGAATTTTTAAATAATTTTTTTTTTTACTTCTGCAAAACATTCCCTTCAGATTTTGATAGGTGTTGCATTGAATCTATAAATTATTTTGAGTATTATGGACATCTTAGTAGTATTAAGTCTTCCAATCAATGAACATGCACTGTCTTTCCATTTGTATCTTCTTTAATAACTTTCAGAAATGTTTTTTAATTTTAATTGTAAAATGTCTTAACCTTCTTATTTAGACTTATTTCTGAGTGTTTTATTTTTTTGATCCTATTGTAAATGACATTTAAAGAGCTTTTTTTGTGATTTTTCATTGTTAGGGTACAGAGATAACTCTGTGTGTGTGTGTGTGTGTGTGTGTGTGTGTGTGTGTGTGTGTGTATTGATTTTGTATCTTGCAACTTTGCTGAATTTATTTTGTCTAACAATCTTTCTTTGGAATCTCTAGGATTTTTTCTTATAAGATCATGTCATCTGAGAACAGAGGTAATTCTACTTCTTCCCCAAAATGACATTTTATAACACAAAATTTAAAATGATATGAATTTCACACATTCTTTTTTTGTAATATAATTGCAGTGGCTCTAGTAGGTTTAAGGAATAAAAGAAAAATACAATTAAAAATATAAGACCATTACTAATACTGGGGAGCCAGTCTATGTAATTAGTTTCTAGTTTCAAATAACTTATATACCACAATTCTCTAATCTACTAATATCCTTTATTATACTTCTTGTGATTACTAAATCTATTACCTGAAATAATGCTTTAATTTATGTGTGCTTAATAGTTACTGACATTTTCAGTAACATATCCTGGATTTTTCAATATTCAACTAAGTGTTAAAAAGAAACACTAAACTACATTAACTCTGATAACATGAAGAGAACCGCAATATCTATTCCTTTCATATATTAATATTAATTGTTACTTTTGTAATGTGTTAAACTGTATCAGTGAGAACAGCATGCAGTAGTCCATCTTATGGTCCCAATTATACATTTGTAATATCTATGACTTATATGTGTGGCACAATTTTATTAATATACTGGTATATGAACAAAAAAATGGATGAATTATGCCACCATATTAACAAAATTAAAGCATTTATACATGGTTAGAAACTTTCTGCTTTTCAAAACTGTAAAGTCTATGAAAGATCTGGCTAGTTGTTTAAATTATAGGCATGTCTTGTTTTATTGAGTGTCACTTTACGTTTCTTGGCCTAAGTTAATTTGACATTACTGAAGGGGCTTATGCTACAGTAACCGATAAGCTCCTTCAAAATAGAACAATATATAGTACTATGTAATCTCATGAGCCATCAAAAAACTGTCATCTGTGAAATACTGATTATACTACAAGAGTCTGACTGGATACTTATGTTGAAAGTTTTAAAGATTATATTTAACAGAACAAAAATATAAAGTCAAACAATGAAAGGTCATAATTTGTTTTTCAACATATAGTAATATTAAGTCACATTTCAACGCTTTTCTTCAATACTTTTAAAACAAAAATTTCTTGAAATAAATTCCTATTGATGGTCTCATCTATTCATTTATATCTAAAACAGAGGTGCTGGCAATCTATGAGAAATTAGAACAATTGCATAAAGATTGATAATCTACAGAATTAAAATGCCATGTCTTTTTAAAAATTATTATTTCAAAACACCGACTTTATCCCAAATATTTAATTTAGCTTTCAAAGCCCTAAATTTTGTTCAGTAAAACATATGGATGAAAGCATCATTCCTAATGACTTACCTCAAAAACAAAATAAAACAAAACAAACTTTGAAATGTGTGATGGTGGTGAGCTTCCAGACAACACAACTTTTGCGACAGATGGATTCTGTCTATATTCACACAGATTTCCACATCTCTGTCAAAACTTAACACTCCATACATGTATATATTCAAAAATACTGTGTCGTGTCTGTATTTTTATTTCATTTTTAAAATGTGGGCACTACACAGATATTTTTTCTTTGGCTATATAATCCCAGTATATTTTAACAGCATCATAGTTTCTTATTTTCATATATTATAGCTCCACATATCGAAAAGAGAGTACAGCACAGGCAATTATGTATCCACTCTCTGGATTTTCCTATAGCTGTGGTGATTCTCATAGATTGTGCAGTGTTCAACAATACATTCATATAGTCATTCGTTTACCTGGTATTCATGGGGCAAATTTATATTGAATATTCATAATATGTCAGGAAATAGGCAAAACTTCTTGCTTTCAAAATACAAATAAAAAATATAACCTTTGCCCTCAAAGAGTTTATAGTCCAGTGAGAGTGAAAGATGGGGAGGGGTTCTATCAAAGTGTCTGTATTCATTGTAAGACAGAGATTGATGTAGGATTTAATAAGAATAAAGGAGAAAGTGCCAGTGCCATCAGAAGGGGGATGGAAGGCAAGAATATCTAGAGAAAATGGCAGCTGTATCCCCGACAAGGCACCATGGTTTTTTGGAGGAACTCCAAGTGGATTAACTTGGAACAGAGGGTACTAGGATGGGAGGAGAGGATGACATCCAGTGAAGTTACTCACAGAAGAGATGCAGTTGACACAGCAAGTCTATGAGGGTCTTAAATTCTACAAAGTTATCCTATAAGTGAAGATATTACTTTAAACATTTTTAAGAACGTATGATAAACAGATTTATACAGCTCTATGGCCACAAAATATTTGAGGTGGCTAAGAAAAATGAAGGTGGTAAAAAAGGAAGGGAATGAATAGTTGAGGGAATCAGGGGGAAAGTAGTAAGATGATGAAGCCAGGACTAAGCTGCCAAGCAGGAATGTATAATGAATTTCCTTTACACAATTACTTAGGGAGGAGAGCCAAATTTGATTCTGAGCTTACTAAATGCAAAGTAGAAAAAGAAAGGCAGATTCCCAATAGTCATACGACAGAGTTTCCTAGATAAAAAAATAGAAAAAAAACAAGGCAGTTGGTTGCAAGATTCCAAGTCCAAAGAAAAGAAAAACAGCTATTAAGAATGAGCTTTCTGAAAAGTATCTGAAGGAAATATTTTCTTGTAAGTCTTTATAAAAAAAAGACATTGTGTGATACACTGTAGGTTGTCCTCAAAAGTATCTACACAATACTTCTAATTACAAGTTTATATTTTTAGTTATTCTTTATGTCCTTGAGTGTCGGCTGGTAGCTTAAAGCCAAAATTCAATTTGATAAAAGCAATTAGGTGAAAGGCCCAAATGGTGCACTCCAAATCCAAGGCTCTAAAAGGTCTAGACGGATCCAACAATCAAATGAAGACTATCAAATGGGATGGATGAAGTAACTGATTGCAGTGTTGTATTACCAGAATCAGGGCAAGTTCCTTCCCAGGTGGAAGAAGCTCCCAGTGGTTGGGAGTACAAATAATTCATTGATTAATCTCATTTATAATTCATCTGATGGAACATAAAAGCTTCATTCTACAAATGAAAAAATCGCTGAGTCCCCATTCTTCCCAACACTAACAAAATAAATATAAATATTTCTAATATTTAATCCACTTCCATCAGTATAAAAGAAGACAGTGTCTTGCTAAGTAGAAACAAACTGCCATCTTCACTGTAGCCTCATTGTCATGAAGTGCCTGGGTGAGTTTCTCCTCATAAAATTATAGGTCTTGAAAGAATTCTGTTGTAAATACTCAGACAAAATGCATAAAGATAAAAAATTATTGCCAAAAATAAAATATGGGTTCACTTCTTAAAGTAAAACACACCCATATATCTTAGTATTATAAAAGTGTGGAAGGTTAAGAAAAAAATATTATTGTGGCACAAGGTTGCAAGCCTACTTGTTTACTTTAATTTGGAATATATCATTTCAAGGATTGTGCCAAAAGCCGTGATCTTGGTATGCAATGACAGACATTGTACTTATATTTTGTTGGAGGGGACAAGCAATAGACAACAAACAATAAAAACAAACATGATTTTGACATTTGTTATGGTAAAAAATGCTGATTCACAGCAAAATGAACTTAATATTAGAATATTGAAGCATGTGTCAGCAAAGAAACAGATAATTTGAATAAAGATTCTGGGCCGTGATATCATTTGTAGTGGTAATTATTCTAACTTGTATTTCATTTTAGATCAGTTCTAATTTTGTTCAGGCCAGAAAACCTGCAGGTCTGTGGTAATTTGCATGACTGAAAAAGAGACTTTCATTATCTCTTTGAGCATGATAAAAAAAAAATCAGCTGAAATTGTTCTCTTGGAGGTTGCTGCAGGCCAAACACGCAATAATAAGGTAATAAATAAGATTTTATGTGAGTCCATGGAAAGAACTTATTGAAAGATGACTATATTCCACTCCAAAACTATTCTCCTAGGTAGTTTTGCAAAGCAGAATTTCAGAATTTAGAAGATTATTGCTCTGGTGTGAGAGACCGGCTGTACCTGCAATGTAGTTTAATGTAAGTAAAGTGAGATGTGAATTCATCTTCTTAAAAAACATTTTCTCTTTTACCTCTCTCTTATTATGAGTCTTCAGTCAACGTAATTCTAAATTTTAGCTTTGTTTTACTAAGTAACATACCTACTCAGTGTCTCAGGACAAATACAGGTTTTCTTATGTTCAAAGTTAATTAATGAAAAGTTCAGAAGTCTAGGAAAAAAATAAATCTGCAATTTCTCTTTTGTATGTGAATTCTACCAACACCAGTAAGACTTGTTTCCTGATTTATTATGTATGAGGCCATTTTGTTCTTGTAATACACATGAAGGAACATTTTCTGTGCTTCATAATTGAGCAATAAGACATTGACAGCAAAGGCCTTCCTCTGACTGCATGGGATATTTATATGAGTAAAGGCTGAAGTACAAGTGATTGCAATCATTGTAACAGTGCAATAATCTCAAACAAAAAAAATCCTTATAGGCGTTTAGTGCTATTACAAATAGAAGTAATAAAAATAAAAGCATCTGCAACTTCCAGACCCTTCACTGAGTATTATTAATTTGAGGATGCTATTCAATAGATCAGAAAATTTCATGTTTGTAAAGAGTTCTGAAACTATTCCACAATGGTAAGTTCCTTAGTTTTCTAGTGACATTTTCCAAGAATTCCTGCAATTTGCTTGATGGTAAAACTATGCAAATATATCCCAAGAGAACTTTAAAAAAAGATGAAAGCCTTATTGATTATCTGTTGGAATCCAGTATTGGAAGCTGGAAAATGATTCAGTTTCTGATAAAACAAAACATTTCATTTAAATCTTTTCATTTTTCTCTGTGCTGCAAAATTTCATATTCATCATTGCTGTTTAAAATAAAATATGTACATAAAATCATATGTCATTCTACTATATGCAGTCATTGTCAGCAAGCATAGTATTGGGCAGAAACCTTGAGCTGTGTTTTGTTTATGGAACCTGAAATAACTCAAATACAAATACTTTGAGGGTACTTAAAGGGTGTAAAGATATATTAAAATATAATTCCCATGTAGTTAAAAAGACAAAATTAAAAGAGAAAATCAGGATTTTTTTTACCATGAATTTTCAAGAGAAATGTTAAGTGATATCTTATATATTTTTGATTATCTGCACAGTTTTAGGGAAGATGGCATTGTACAGACAATAATACAGACAACAAGTGAGTTGTTTTGTGAACTAGAGAGGAACAAGATAAAAAGAGCCTAATCATCACCACTACATTAGCTAGGTGGCCTTAGTCACAACTCTTCTGAGTGAGGAGAGGCTTGAGGCCCTGAGATTCGACAGCCTTCCCAGGGAAGGCTGGTGGTCATTTTTTTGTCATTATGAACAAAGAAACTCATATATAATACTTTTAGAGATCATCAAAGTCATAATCCTTACATAAGAAATGGAAGTATAAAGTCTTATCTTGAATATTTGCAAGACCTCGGGAAAGAGAGAAAGGAGAGGCCCACCTATATAAAAATCTACAAGTCATGAATTAAGCCACAGATTTAAAGTGAAATATATTCAATCTTCTTTTCTTGCCAGTTAACCTATAAATGCCCAAATAATATTTTAAAAACTATGGGTTTAATATAAATTAAACTTAGTAAAATATCCTAAGCAACTGAATTACTACACATGTCTCAGTATTTTGGTGGTGTCTGGATGAGCAACAAAACAAAGACATGTAATTTATCATTTTAGTTTTTTATTTTTCATTAGATTTAAATGCAAAAGAGTACAAAGTTTTAGTTATGTTACATGAATAAGTTCTGGAGAACTAATATACAGCAGAAAAAGTATAATTTACAGTGCTAAGTAGGTAGACTAAGTGGGTAGATCTTTTCTTTTCTTTTCTTTTTTGAGTCGGAGTCTCACTCTCTCACTCAGACTGGAGTGCAGTGTCAGGATCACAGCTCACTGCAGCCTCAATTTCCTGGGCTCAGGCAACCCTTCCACCTCAGCTTCCCAAGTAACTATAACTGCAGGTGTGTGCCACCACACCCGGCTATTTTTTTTTTTTTAACTTTTTTTGTAACTATGAGGTCTTACTATGTTGACCTGTCTCGAATTCCCAAAGTGCTGGAATTACAGGTGTAAGTCACTGCACCTGGCCAGATTTTAAATGTTCTTGCCACATGTGCACACACACACACACACACACACACACACTCACACACACTGAAAAGGTAACTATGTAAGATGATAGGTATATTAATTAGCTTAATTGTAGTGATCATTTTACAATGTATGCCTATATCAAAACATCAAATAGCACATCTTAAATATATGAAATTTCTATTCATTGTATCTCAATGAAGCTGGAAAAAAGGTTTTATTCCAGAAAAATCAAAATTTTTGTTGTTAAAATTAAAATTTTCATGTTCCCTGTTCTCTGTTGCAAGTAATGGCAAATTAGAAAACTTTTTTTGAGTGATTTTAGTCTTAGATAGCTCGTTTATATGAATGTCAGTGTAGTGAGACTTCAGTCTGCTGAGACAATGGCAACTGGAAATATCACTAAACTTAGCATGGTCACACTTGGATTTGGAAATAAGTCATTAATTTTATACATTTTGTGCAAACGCGATGAGTTTCTATATGGTGAATTCATTATAAAAAACAAACTATTTTAATTTCTTCATATAATTTTCACATCAAAAAGAATCATACAATATTTCTAAAGTTTTTTATATTTTTAATGCTAGGATATGATAAAGAAAATTTCAAAATGATTTTTTTGTAAACATGTGTTCTTTATTCTTTTTTAAATTGTGTTTTTTAGATGTGGGGTACAATTCAGGGTTAGGTATATAAATGCTTATTATGCAGTTACCCTTAGTTGATGAGGTGTCCCCCTCCAGCCTAGCAGTTTCCCACTACTGCCAACCCCACCCTCCCTCCCCTGGCAGTTTTCCACTGCTGACAATCCCTTTCTTATAGTATTATGGTAATTGTTCAAGGTCTGCTTTTGAGTGAGAACATGTGGTACACTGTTCTTTGTTTCTGCTATGGATCACTCAATATTATAGACTCTAAGTCCATCCAAGTTGCTGCGAAGTTCATAATTTTGTTCTTTTTTATGACCGTGTAATATTCCATTGTGTGTGTGTATTTCTTTTATCCAGTTGCCTTTCAATGGGAGGCATGGTTGTTTGCATGTTTTTACTATTGTGAATAATGCTGAGATAAACATACTGTGCAGGTATCTTTTTCATAGTGATTTGAGTTCCTCTAGGTATTCCCAGTAGGAGACTTGTGGGATCATATGGAAAGTCGAGTTTTAGATCTTTTAGGAATTACCAAACTGTTTTTCACAGATGGTGTACTAGTTTCACTCCCACCAACAGTGTAGAAGTGTTCTCTTTTCCCCACATCCTCTCTAGCATCTGTTGTTTTTTGAGTTGTTGAAGATGGTCATCCTGACTAGAGTTAGGTAGTATCTCAGTGTGGTTTTAATTTGCGTTTCTTTGATGACTAGTGAGGTTGAGCATTTTTTCATGTATCTGTTGGCCGCTTGCATGTCTGCTTTTGAGAAGTTACTATTCATATCTTTTGCCCCCTTTATAGATGTTGGTCATTTTGTTTAAATTTCTTTTTGGTTAGAAATACAGTAAGTCCCCTACATACAAACTTTTTTTTTTCTTTTGTGTTGGAGTCTCACTCTGTCGCCCAGACTGGAGTGCAGTGGCACACTCACAGTCACTGCAGCCTCGACCTGCTAAGCACAAGCGATCCTTCCAAGTAGGTGGAACTACAGACTCACGCCACCATGCCTAGCTAATTTTCTGATTTATCATAGAGACGAGATCTCACCAAGTTGTTCAGGCTGGTCTCAAACCTCTGGATTCAGGCAATCCTCTCACCTTGGCCTCCCAAATCGCTGGGATTACAGGTTGGAGTCACTACGCCCAGCCATACAAACTTTTAAGTTGAGAACTTTCAAAGATGTGACCATGCGTTCTTATGTCCAATCATATGTTAGTTCACATGTCTGATGTACATTGTCATGCACGTTTCCATCCTCTACAAGTGGTTGTGCTTTTGTGTACTGTACCATATAGTGCTGTATATAGAACAGTAGTACAGTATTTTTTTTCAAACCCAGGATGTCCAGAAGTAAGTATAAAAGCTGCAGCGATGAAGCTGGTATAGCTAAGAAGCACCAATGATATCGATGAAAACAAAAGTGAAAATAATTGAGAGACTGGAACAAGGCAAAAAGAAGGACGATGTCGCTCATTCTCATAGCATGAATTGTTCAACCACTGGCAGAATTCTAAAGATTTATAAACCTATTAAAGTACAGTACTGCATAGCCAATTGTGTTAGTTGAGTACCTGGTTAAATTTGTTAGACATATGAACGAATTAGACCTATGAATGCGCTCTTGGAACACAACTCATTTCTATGAAGGGGGCTTACTGTATACATCGATATATAATGGAAAAAATAAGGGCATACATAATCATAAGTTTTAGCATTACTTCTCTGAGGATGCTCTCTTCCATAAACACAGAAATATTTTTGTTTACTTGATATATTTTCCTTATATTTAAAGGTCAACTTTTGTGACTTATTACTCAATTTTTTTGTTTGCTAAACAATATCTATTTTCACTTAACAGTTTGATTATTTAAGAAATTATTTTGAGTACAACAGACAATCATAGATTTTTGTTCTTTTAGGGTTTTACTAACATTAATAGTAAGCAAAAGTTCATACCCAATGACTATGTTAGAACAATAAAAATGAGCATAATTTATAGTTTACAGAAATTATAATTTGTTCTTGGCTTAAGAATCATTTGTCACTTCAGTAACTTTCCTTATGCACCTTGATAAACTTAGTCAAACAGCATTTTGTCAACATTCATATTTCGTGTATGAGTGCCTGTAAGGTCAAGTTTGATATGTATTTCCTTCATCCAGATATTTTATCTGTGGGGGGGAGGTTCAGAATATATTTTATTTAATCAATGAATTGTTCAAAAAATGTTATCATTATAGGTGCAACTGAAGCCATGTCCTCCTGAAGATAATTTAGAGTAAGTACTACACGTGACACTATGCATGCATGTGCACACACACACACACACATAACCACATACCCATACACCCCCACACACCTACAATATGCTTCTGAATTTGGGGCCAAAATGCCAACCACATTCATGCCATTGCCATAAGCTGATTGTTAACAGCATTTTAAACCATTGTGAATAATGCTGATGTTTTTAAGTTACCTTCAAATTAAATGTGTTTTGATTAAATATAAATTAAAGTTGCTTTCATTTCTGGTGTTCGTTATTCACTCAGGCAGACATTTAAAGGTTGGTGTCATTCTTTATGCATGTCACATCTAGACCCACATATACACAAAGTTAGGAATAATATAAATTGTTTAACAATACCAAACATTATTTAAACATCATGGGTTACCATTGAAAATGTGCATTAATTTGTTGTACCTCTAGAATCATAAAAGAGAAGCAAAGAAATAATGGGCACTTGGCACTGTTAGAAAATGACACTTCTTCATGGGAAAAACTATTGCATTCGTGCTCTCTGAGAGGAAGAATTTGACAGGTTAAATTGTATGTTATTTTCACTTCTATTGAAGTCCTCCCCTTCCCCCTTTAAAGGAGTGTCCATTTCTCACGCTGGAAATGTTACAACTGCACACCTTCTCCTCATCTGGATACTGTTGTCTTGTGTCAAAGACACCGAAAAAGGGATGTAGCAAAGTGTTAAATACAAAGGTATTTAACATCCTCTGAGTCTTGTAACTCCGGGCAAGGTCTGAAAGCAAAACTGCTTAGAAAAGGGGATTTAATTGCTCAAGATCTTTCACAGCCAATTAGCAATAAAGTCAAATGTAGAGCTATGGTTTCCTGACTCCCTGTGTGGTGGTTTTTTTCTGTGCTATGGTTTCCTGACTCCCTGTGTGGTGGTTTTTTTCTGTACCTTTTAATTTCCCATTTAAGACCTGTATAAAGATATTTTAATAAACTTTCCTAATTTTATTATCACTCAAAAAAGCATATGGCCAGGAGTCATGGCTCATATTTGTGATCCCAGCACTTTGGTAAACTGAGGCTGGCAGATTGCTTGAGGCCAGGAATTCAAGATCAGACTGGGCAGCATCCTGAAATCTCATCTCTACAAACAAACAAACAAACAAAAAGCCAAAAACAAACAAAACAAACAAAAAAACACACACATTTGTCAGACATTAAAGATTGATGTTATAAGTTCAGTTTGTATGAATAAGCCAATATTTGCAACATTCTTTTGGTAGAAAGCAATGTTTTACAATAAATCAGTTTCCCAATAACTCCGTTTTCAAAAATGAAGCTGAGAAATGATATGAGTAAAGGACAAGAGTTAAGTGACAACAGTCCTAAAGAAGAAGCAGATAGTCCAGGGCAAAGAAGACAATCTGGTTGATCCCAGGAGCCTAGAATACCATCTGAATTATCTCACTTGAATCTCCTGTCAGTTTAATAAGAGTCCAATCAAGAATAGATAACAGCAACTGATATTGGAACTCATTGTGCATCACAGAGCAAAAGATCTAGGAAATTCCTTTTACTGTGTTTTCAGTCATTTGATTCTAATTAAGGGACTTTTAAAATAAAGTCCCAAGCACCAGCAGTGGCCCTCTGGAAATAATTACAGAATGCATGAAGAGGATGACTGTAACAAAGGCTGTTTCTTCTGTGCATGCTGTATGTTACATTAGCAGGATTAAAAAACAAAACAAAACAAGGAAGCAAATTGATTTTGCACACCAAAGACCTAAAACAGCGCAAAAAAATATTAAGATAAAGGAACCACAGTGTTTAAGAAATGTAAGAAGATTTAACAGTTTCAGGAATACATTGACATGTCATTTATGCAATATCAACTACAGCCATTTGTTCCAAACTTTAAAAACTAGGTAAACTTAAATTAACTCAGAAAAACAAATAAAAAAGTAGAAAATGTTTTATAAAAAAATTAGAAAGAAATATGTAAAACTGATGAATAATTTAGTCTTCAACAAAAATGTTAGTAGAGCTGATGTGTAGAAAAAACATTTTTTCCCTTTTGAAAATATACAGAAAAGGCTTAAAATAAGTTGAAATTATTATACAAGTTTATGTCATTAGAATCAAAAGTTCTATTAAATCAGACTCCTTAAAATTAAACTCAAGATTTCTCCAGACCCAAATTACAAATTAAAAGTATTTTATTATTTGTTGATGGCGATGTAACACTGGATTAAATTTACTATGCACTGTTTGAAGGTCTATTAGAATTGAGCTAAATATTTAATACAGAGTCCATATATTATTTGGAATGAAAGTTTTTAAGAGAAAAATTTTAGACAATATACATTTAAGAGTTTGTATGAGCAAAGAAAGATTTGTGTCAGGCAGCACTCAGAATCATAAAAGGTTCAGAAATCTCTGCTCCAGCAATGTGAATGGCAAGGATTTTTAGGCTGAACACAAAAATGAATATACTACTTAATTGCTACAGCTAGGTGTTTGCCTTATTTAAGTGTGATCAGATGGGAGATTCCTAGTTATATGACCCATCAGCTGACTGGCTGTTTGTAATTGGCTGAAGCTGACTCTCACTCTTTTAAGCCAGTTACAGAAAATGTCTCCAAGTTAAATATAAGCTTGCTTTGGCAAAGACTCTGGTACAGGGACAACTTCAGGCAAATAGCCTCCTTATTTGCCTTGATAGTATAAAGTATATTGTTAGTGATGATGTTTTCCATGTAACTAAAACATTCTTAAACTGCTATATATTCACTTACTTTGTAAAGACTCACAATTCAAATTCATAAAAATAAATCAAATTTATTATAACATTTCTCAGGCTTTCCATTATCGTAATTACAGACACAAAGAAGGATTTTAAGTAATCCCTTTTATAGTATAGTTTATCATTGCAACTCTCTCCACATTAAAACAGATACTAAAAATTATCAAAGCAGATATAATAAAATTATTAATTACTTATCTGTGAGAAAATGGAGTGGAATGTGTTTTAAACTAAATTCATATCTATAAAAAAGTAGAAAACTGAATATTTCAACTTCAGAAAAAAAAGTCAATGTATTTTAAAGGCAATGGTGCACCAGAGGAGCAAGTCGTGAAAATAAGCCATTTAGTAGGGATCATCAACCATGACTAAAAGCATAATTGAGAATATGGCACCATTGAAATATAAAATGAATTTGTCAGACATCAAAAATTAAGCGGGCTTTGATGTTGCTTTATTATTAAGACAGACACCACATTACTGATCCCTGTTCTCCAATTGGGAATGATGGTGACCTTTAAGATATGAAAACTTACAATTTGAGGCATGAATAGCTTTTGTCTCACTATGCCAGAGTTTGAAGTGTTTGTTTGGGTGCTTTCAAATTCTTTGTTTCAGCTGTTTTTCATAGTTACTCCATTTTTTATAAATTTATATCTATCATTTTTATATAAAAATATAAAATAGATAATTTCTATTCCATATAATCTTTTATAAAAATCCTTCAGTTTTTTATTAAGTATAAATTATAGCTAGCTATCTTTAATACATGAAATATTTACCTTTATCTCTAATGTACCTAGTGCATCTCTTATATGAGGCATTCAAATTACAGGTTAATATGTAAACACATGAACCATATCACGTGAGTTTTATATAATTTGAAATGAAACATAGTTATCAAGTTATTCAAGAGCTACTTAATTTTGAATTAGAAGAAGTAAAGGACGAACTATTGGTCTCCAAACTCCAGAGCAGTTGGAGCAATTGTCAAGGATGTCAAAGAAAAAAAATTGCACTTGCTTTGTTTTTTAGCTTTCAGAAAGTATGATAGGTTTGAAGAGAGGTCTGCATATGAATGCATTCATTAGCTTCAAGCCAGAATCTCTATTTCCATCACTGACTTAGTATTTTTTTTGTTGTGGTAGGAATCATACGTTTTGAATTATAAAATAAAATCTGTGAAGCTAAGAATTAGAAGCCTAGATTATAAATAAGCAAGCACTCAAGATTGTCATGATAGTCTGTGATCTGATTACTGCTGTTAGTAATGTTAATTAGACAGCCATGTCTAGACTTTAGTGTTTGGCATAAACGAACTTCTGATTTCTCTCAGTGACTCAACAAAGAGAGTGATATTATGTTCATTTGTTTTATGGTGAGACCTTTTAAAATAAAAATATTAAAACATAATTAACATATTTCAGTTTCAGAAACAGAAATGAAGATAATATTGAAACTAATATAATATAGGGAAATCCAATCAATCTTCTTTTCAAGATGAAGTACAGAATTTTATAATTCCTTGAAAATCTTTTCAGTTTCACAATCATGCTAAGTCTCTAATTCCTCTTGCTGGTATTATCAGAAGTTTATATCTGTGAGAGAGTTAAAGACTCCCGGGAAGAGCTTAACAATGTTTTTTTTTCAATTTAGTATAAGTCTAGATTTTGAATGGGTAGGAGACTTTTGTCCTTT
This sequence comes from Tarsius wallacei, assembly GCA_963574415.1. NCBI lineage: Eukaryota > Metazoa > Chordata > Mammalia > Primates > Tarsiidae > Tarsius > Tarsius wallacei. Next base: position 297 of record CAUYQG010060701.1, on the reverse strand, counting down.
CTAAACAGTATGCATTTTTAGTGAGGAAGAAAAACTGAATTACTTGTTTCTGTCAGGACAAATTTATGCCCAGTTTTATGTTCTAAACTTTTCTATGTAAAAAAAAATTACAAAAATAGTCAGGTAAGTACAAAACATTTTAATAATCTATACATTTTGCCGGGCTCGGTGGCTCAGCCTGTAATCCCGCGCCTTGGGAGGCTGAGGTGAGTGAATTGCCTGAGCCCGTGGGTTCGAGACCCGCCTGGGCAGGCGAAACCTCATCTCTACAATAAATCAAAAAAATTAGCCGGGCGT
>CAUYQG010060699.1:0-10377 GCA_963574415.1 Tarsius wallacei | reverse complement strand
CCCGGCTGATTTTTTGATTTATTGTAGAGATGAGGTCTTGCTTGCCCAGGCGGGTCTCGAACCCGCGGGCTCAGGCAATCCACTCACCTCAGCCTCCCAAAGGCGCGGGATTACAGGCTGAGCCACCGAGCCCGGCTGACTAGCTACTCTTTAAAGGGCATCCCTAGTATAGTTGATGACCATTTGCTAATTATAATAAGTGTAATTAATCCAATCTGCAGCCCTGGGGATCTTCTCCCTTTTATTGGCTTTCTAATAACCTTTTTGTTCATTTTCTGACAGATGATAAATCCTCGACACACCTGTTTGGCAATGTGGTATATGCCCACACACCCATAGGTTTTTAGAAGTGCATTGCACATTGCCTGAGATCCCCATTGACTTCCCTTATGTAATATGGTCATTAGGTCCCTCATAATTGGTTTATTAACCATTTCTTTTCCACGTGGGAGAAACCATCTCCCCACTCTGTTTGGGGAATCCCCTAGTTCTCCCATTCCTTTGATTTCTTCTTCAGTAAATTACGGTCTCATGGTGACCATAGGTATGTTGGGGTGAGGTTCAGGAGTTTTGCCTCACTTTCTTTGTTTTTTTTTTTTTTTTTTTTTGAGTTAAAGTCTCACTCTGTCACCCAGGCTGGAGTGTGGTGTCATACTCACAACCACCCCATCGTTGACCTGCTGGGCTCCGGCAATCCTTCCCCCTCAGCTTTCCAAGTAGCTGGAACTACAAGCATGTGCTCGCACGCCCAGCTAATTTTTGATTTATCGTAGAGATGAGGTCTCATCAAGTTGCCTGGGCTGGTCTCAAACCTGCAGGCTAGGGAAATCCACTCTTCTTGGCCTCCCAAAGTGCTGGGATTATAGGCTGAGCCACTGAGCCCAATCTAGCCTCACTTTCTAAGGTGATCTCTTTGGCTACTTCATCAGGCAGTCTGGTGCCAACTGCCTCAAAAAGCCCCCTTTCTGAGGATTATTAGTATGTGTTATTGCGATTTCAGCAGGGAGCAATACACTTTCTAGAACCTCTTTAACCAATTCTCCATGGATCAGTTCCCTTCCTTTACTATTTATGAGACCTCTTTCTGCCCAGATTTTTCCAAAGATATGGACTACTCCAAAGGCATATTTAGAATCCATATAGATGGTGCCTTCCTTATTAGCAAGCAATTTCAGAGCCTGATTAAGGGTGAATAATTCACAAGTTTGTGCAGATCATTTGTGAGGTAACCTTCCCTTCTCAGAGATAGACAACTGATCTCCATTAATAATAGCATAGCTGTTATGTCTTTTGCCTTCAGTCACTCTAGAGGACCCATCTATGAACAGTTTAATACCCCCATGCAATGGCATTTCCCTCAAGTCCATTCTGACTTTGGTTTGGTATTCAATAATATCCAGACAATTATGACCTAATTCTTCTTGATTCCTTATCTCCCTGGCACTCAAGAAGCCTATTGGATTGAGGTAGAAATCTGTGGTTAGTATCAAATTATACTCTTCCAATAATATTGTCTCATATTTAGAATCTGGGAATCCATCAGTCAATGCCCGGCTCTTTGATTTAGTGTTGCCAGGACTTGATGGGCAGTACTGATCATGAGGGTTCCTCTGAAAGTCAATTTCTGACTTTTTTCTACTAATAAGGCAGTGGCTGCTACAGCCTGAACACATTCAGGCCAACCCTTAGACACAGGATCTAACAATTTGGACATGAAAGCGACTGTTTGCCTCTTTCCACCCCAGCTTTCAGTAAGCACTCTGATGACGGCAGCATCCCAATCCACGGTCACAAACAAGTGAAAGGGCTTTTCTAAAGATGAGAGTGCTAAAACAGGAACTGTGATTAAAGCTTGTTTCAGCCCTTCTAGAATTTGTACTTCTTCAGTAGTCTATTGGAGAAGATCTGGCTCTCCCTCTAACCCCTTGAAGTATAAATCTTTGGTTTTCTGAGCATAAGAGTCAATCCATAATCTGCAATAGCCTATCAAGTCTAAACACTTTGTGAGTTCCCTCTTTGTCTTTGATAAAGGATAACCAATTATTCCAGTTATTCTTTCTGGGTTAATTATTTATTTGCCTTCACTAATCAGATGCCCCAGGTATTTAACTTTTTTTTCTACAAGTTGCAACTTGTTTAGAGATACTTTTAGCCCCTGTAGTCCTAGGAAGTTAAGCAAATCTACTGGGGTCTCTGAGACCCTGGTCTTATTCTTTCCCAAAATCAGGAGATCATCTACATGTTGCAAAAGTTGAGTATCAGGTGGGGTCAGAATCATCTCCAGTATAGATTCCAATATTTGACTAAACAAGTTGGGGGCCTCTGTGAAGCCCTGCGGCAACACCATTCAGCAGTACTGTTGCTTTCCTCCACTATAAGATTTTTGAATTCAAAGACAAAAAGGTCTCTACTCTCTGGGTCTAGCAGACAGATCCAAAAGGTTCTTAAGGTGCACTACACTAAACCATTCATGTTTATAAGGAATCTTACCAAGGAGGGCATAGGAATTGGGAACCACAAGATGTGGGGTCTGAACTATCTGATTTATTGCTCAAAGGTCTTGTACCAACCAGTATGACCCATCTGATTTTCTTACTGGAAGTACTGGAGTTTTATATGGCAACATATAGGGTTTCAACAACTCATCCTTGATAAGAACTTCAATCATTTATTGGAGACATCTTTTTTCCTCCCCTTTGGGCCTCACCTTCAAATTTATCAAAGGTTCCCGGTAGTGTCTTGCAAAGGGGAAAAACTGAATCCTCTAGACCCCCTCATCCAGAGCCATGAGGGAGGTTACTTCTTCTTCCTTTTTCCATCGGGAGCATTCCCTTTTAAAGTGACTTGGTTTCCCACACTTGTAACACTTCATCTCTCTCCTCTCTCCTTCTTCCTGCAGCCCCTTTTCTCCCTTACTCTGTCTTTTCTGGTTTCCTGTTCTTCCCTCAGGTGTTCTCCTACCAACATCTTTCTTTTCAATCACTTTCTCCACAGTAGTCACCATAATATTTGCCTTCTGCCTCTGTCTCTCTTTATCCTGCTTTATGAACACTTTCTGTGCCTCTCTAAGCAATTCTTCTATCTGTTTTTCATTCTACCCCTCAAGTTTCTGCAACTTTTTAGTGATATCAGGCCAACTTTTGGTAACAAAATTAACCTTCAGAAGACCTTGTCCCACCAGGTCCTCTGGGTCTAGCCCAGAGTGTTTCCTCATTTGGTCTCTAAGTCTCTGTAGAAAGGCAATCGAAGTTTCTTCCTTACCTGTTGGACCTCAAAAGCCTTAGAGACATTCTGAGAACTCAAGACTGATTCCCTGGTTCCCTTAATTATCAATCCCCTCAGATCCTGTATTTTAGTCTTATCATTGATCATTATTGCCCCACCCAGGATCTATATTTGGGTACTTTTGCTCAACTGACTGAACGCCCAGTCCTGGAGGGTGTTCTTGTTCCCATATCAACATTGCAGCCCTCCTGATCATTCCCCTTTCTTCTCCTGTGAACAGAATATTCATGATGGGCATCAATTCTGCCCATGTATATATATGGGGTCCTAGATATTGATCAACCTGGTCAACTAATCCCAAGGAATCTTCTAGCAATGGATTCATCTCCTTTTTGAAGTTTCTTACTTCAGTGCTAGTAAGTGGGGCACTGATGAAGCTGATCTCTCCTTGCCCTAAAGGGACCTTTGTCAGTGGAAACGTTTTGAGGCCTCCATCTGAACCTCCAGAGGGAAAGGGGAAATTTTCTATATCATTTTCACATTGTTGCAATTCTTTCCTAAGGTTGAAGTACTAGGTCTTGGGGGCCGAAGGTTCTGGTCCTGAAGCCTCAGATGGATCGGGATCCTCTGCCTGATTCCCTGGCTCCCATCCCTCCTGTTCCTCAGATTGGAGATTATAAGGAGGGGAAATGCAGGAGAGAGGATCCCAAGGCTTCTCTTTCTCTCCTGGAGACTCAGATTATTCTCCTTCTTTTGTTCTGAGGGGATAAATGGGGAGAGGCCTAGGCAACCAACAGAGGACATAGTTCCTCTCCTCCAGTGAACTGGAGGGTTTATCATTTACATGGAGAACCAATGTCTGACAGAGCCAATCCTCCTGTAAGCCAAACTTCTGCCAGAAAACCAATGGTTGATGGATTGGTTCCTTGGTCCAGAAAAAACGACAGAATTTAATCATTTTCTACTTTTCTTTCCTTTTTCTTAGTATTGGGATTGTCTTCCTAAAACTTCAACATTCACCCCAGTGAACTATCCTGGGGAATTCTGTGGGGGTGCTCCTGACTGCCCTTCTCTTTTTCCCTAGGCCTAGAATTTTTGTTTCCCATTCTCAGTCAGCCTAGTGATCCTAGTTTCTGCATTTTTCCCTGTGTACTCAACCCCTCCGTACTGGAGGTTTCTTGCACACATTGGTACCCGCTTTGTCTGTCTCTGGCCATTTCCCCTATGAAAAAATGGAACGACAGATTGAGATTCCTCACCTGCTTTTTATATAGGATACATCTCAGTCACACACACTTAACCTCCAAGAATTCCCAACCCTCAAGGCAATACTTATAGTCCAATTTTCCTACCTTGGCTGGTGCACAAGATTAGGGGTCACCGCGGTGCCTGCCTTTTTTTTTCTCCCCTATGTGGCTTCTGATGCCTCTGGAACAATAGTCTTTGTCTTATCTGCAGCCCCATGAGCAGCTGAGATGCCCAAGCAGAGTAGGCCACCTGAAATTGGGTGGGGCACATCTTCTTCTCTGCTGGGATCCCCTTCTTGAAGATGCAGAGTAATCCAGATGAGCCTCCAAATTGTGAGAAGCAAACTCACCTGTCCAAAATCAAAGGATGGACATGGAGACATGGGGTGCAGCAGAAGTGAGACTTTAATGATGGTACTGCAAGATCAAGTGTCTGGCAGGCACACCCAGAGCAGTTACAGCAAGCAATTTATTTCCTAGTTTACAGGTCCCTTCTCCGGTTCCTCCTTGGCTGAGGATTACAGGGTCACAATCTTTCCCGGATGTCGCCTAAGGGATCTTTAGTCCAGATAAGGTTAAAATAAGTACTTGTTGCTATTTGATTGGAAGATTTGAGTTTCCTCATTTCTGAGTAATTTCCGTTTTTTTCCAATGTAGCTGTTACCACGCCTCCCTTTGTTCTAAGGAGCCTTTGGTCATGTCTGCTTCCTAGCACGTGCTCTTGGTCATGTTAGCAGACTTCTTTCTATTTTATGCAAGTGAATCATCTATTTTCTTTCACATTAATCAGAGGTAGAATTCATCTCAAGAAACCATGTTCTTTGCTCACCCATATGAAAAACTCATTTATTTGTTTTATCACAAGATTGCAGCAATTCAGATCCACTTCTAATTCTAGTTTTTCTGCTATTTCTACCACTTCTGCAGTTCTTTTCTCCATTGACGTCTTGAGCCCTTCATAGTCATCCATGAGGGTGGAAATTAACTGCTTCCAATTCCTGTCAATATTGATATTTTGACCTCCTCCCATGAATTGTGAGCATTCTTAATGCCATCTACAGTGGTGAATAATTTTCACAGGTTTTCAATTTACTTTACTCAGATTCATCGGATAAATCACTATCTGTGGTGGCTATAGTCTCGTGTAAAATGTGTTTCTTAAATACTAAGACTTGAAAACCAGAATAATTACTTAATTCATCAGCTGCGGAATGAATGTTGTATTAGCAGACATGAAAACATTAATTTCTTTGTATATCTCTATCAGAACTCTTGGGTGACCTTGTGCATTGTTAATAAGCAGTAATATTTTTAAAGGAATCTTTTTTTCTGAACAGTATCAACATTGGGCTTAAAATACTCAGTAAATTAGGCTGTAAAAAAATGTACTCTCATCCAGTTTTTGTTTTTTCATTTATAAAGCATAGGCAAAGTAGACTTTGCAGACTGTAAGAGCCCAGCAATTTTCTTTTAAATTATTTATTTATCATTTAGTCATGTTTTGAGTTGGGTGTCTTATTTTGTCATTTAGACTGTAATGCAGTGACATTACCATGGTTCATCACAGCCCTGACCGCCTAAACTCAGGCAATCTTTCCACCTTAGCCTCTTGAGTAGCTGGGACTATAGGCACATATCACCACACTTGGCTATTTTATTATTATTATTATTATTATTTTGGTTGAGTTTATATCTCTTTATGTTGCGCGGACTGGTCTCAAACTCCTGGGATCAAAAAATCCTCCCACTTTGTCTTCCCAAGGTGCTGGGTTTACAGGCAAGAGCCACCACACTAGGTCTCTGACATTTTCAGAACAGTACCTAAGTTTGGGCATCAACTTAAAGCTACTAGCTGCACTAGACTCTAATATGAGAGTCAACCTGTTCTTTGAAGCTTTGAAGCCAGGTATTGACTTCTATCTAGACATGAAAGCCCCAGATGGCATAGTCTTTCAACAGAATTCTGTTTCAACTACACTGAAAAATGTATTGTTCAGTGTAGCCACCTTCATCAATGATCTTAGATCTTTTAGAATACTTGCTGCATCTTCAACCTCATCACTTGTCATTTCATCTTGCAGTTTTGTGTTAAGGACACAGATCTTTCTTAAGTCTCACCAACCAATCTTTTCTATCTTCTGTCTTTTCTTCCACATCTTCCTCACCTCCCTGAGTCTTCATGGAATTGGAGAAAGTTGAGACTTTACTCTTTGGTCTTTGCCAAACAAAGTCTTTGGGTTAATGAAATATTGTGGCTTGTTTGATCTTCTTCCCACACTGTTAAAACTTTTTCCATATCAGTAATAAGGCTTTTTCACTTTCTTAGCATTTGTCTGTTCATTGGAATAGCACTTTCAATGTCTCACAATAACTTTTCCTTTGCATCTACAACTTAACTGTTCAGGGCAACTCCCTCCCACTGTGGGAGCTTCTTTGTTCTCTTAAGAAATTCTGCTTTCTCAATGAAAAAAAACTTAACTGTTCATTGTAAGAAGTCTAATTTTCAGTCTATCACAGCTGCATTCAGCATGCCTTCTTGGCTAAGCTAAATCATGTCTAGCTTTTGACTTAAAGAGAGAAATATATAATTTTTTTTACTTGAACACTTAGAGGTCATTGTAATTGTATTAGTTGGTCTATATTCCATATTGTTGTGCCTTAAGGAACTGGGAGGCCTGAAGACATGGGGGATGACCTGTCTGTAGAGCTGTCAGAATATACACAACATTTATCAGTTAACTTCACTATCTTATGAGAATGTAATTTGTGACATCCAAAACAATTATAATAGTAACATCCAAGATCAATGATCACAGATTATCATAATAAATATAATAATGAAAATATTTGAGATATTATGAGAACTACCAAAGTATAACACAGAAACACAAAGTGAGCACAGGCTTTTGGAAAAAAGGCACTGATGGACTTGCTCAACACAGAATTGCCACAAGCCTTCAATTTGTAAAAATCTCATAGCTGTCAAATACAATAAAACAAAGGACAATAAAATAAGGTATGGCTAGTTTTATTCTTAGATCCATCCTCAGTTATACTGGCAAAGTTACGTGAAAAACTGTGAATTTGAATTTTTTTATGTAAAAGCTTCATTACTTACACCTTATTTACCCAATAAATCCAATCTTTTAATGAAAATGTTAAAAGCTCCAAGACTCCTTCAGATTTGTTTCTGGTAACTTTCTTCCTCACTTTACTTCGAGGAAGCATATATTGCCCCAATAACTCTAATACTGTAATGAGTATGCCATGCTTTCTTGTTCCTTTGGGCCTTTGTTCATGTTGCTCTCACTGTCTAAAATTTTATTTCCTTTTTTCAACCCAGTGGAATTCACCTATCCTTCAAGGCATAGCTCAAATTACATCTTCTCTCTGAGGTCTTTCTGTTACCAACTCCCACTCCTCCGTCTTGGGCAAAATCCATTATGTCTTCCTTAGGGCCCCCCAAATCTCTTTGTTCTCATCCTTACTACAGAACGTATTCCAATATATTTCATTTGTTTTTGTGCTTGAGGCATGGCTGCATTCTCCCTTGACATTTAAGAATGTTTGGTATAATCAGTTTTCTGTTTTAACTTGAATATGAATTTAAAAAGGTCAATATAAGGTAAGGAACAAAAATGTGTTTTCTACATATTGCACATAAAAATGTATGAAGTTTATTTGTTTTCCCTTCCATTTCATTTTCTTGTGTTATGCTTATTGGGTTTAGCACATTTGAACATTATTAAATATATTGATAGTAGATAACAAGCAATTAGAGTTAAATAAATGCAAACTTTTATATAACTTTTTTCTGAATGTTTGTATTTGGTCATTTACTAATAGTAATTAAGGATATAAACAATTAATTATAATTTTCTAATTCTATTTATACAAATAATAACAATGCCATTTCCATAAAGCCTATGACATGGACAATTTTATACCTATTTTACTTTGTAATTTTTGTTGTGAGGTGTATACAAGTCAATTTAGATTAATTGCTGTTACTCAGATTTTATTTGCTCTAGATTTAAAATGTATGTGATAACTATTATTAAGGGGTTTATTAAGTACAATTATGAGAGGAAGTTTGGCATGCTTTTAAGAATAATGGCTTTGAGATAAGATAGACCTGGGATCTAATTTCAGTTCTACTGCTTTTTTGACGCAGGCATATATTGAATTCCTCTGAATCTCAGTTTTTTCCTCTAACGTGGAGTAAGAATGACTTTTTGGAAACCTGTTTCAGCATTAAATATGGTGTATGAAAAGGTCCTAACTAAAGGCAGTATATATTTCATAATTGAAAGTTGCTATTATTACTATTCATACTACCACAGGGGATAGATTGTTCTTTTAGTCTTTCTAAAAATTTTTTCATTATCTACAGTGTCATCATGAATCTTGCAGTGTCATGGTTGCGATAGAGTTGTCTTTAGTATTTGATTGAATTATGTGTGATGTGTCAGGATGGAAGTCACATGATGAATGTGTGAGTAGAAATCTCTTCCTATACTGTTGATTTATGTGTGTTCTCTTTGAATCATGAGAGCAGTCTTACTAGCAGACTTGGAATTTGAGTCACCTCCCCTTTCTGATCCTCAGTGACAAGATATTGAGCCTTAGAATAACAACACCGTATTTATTTTTTAAGATCTATAGAAGTTAGTGGCTTTCTTACTTCTCATGCTCTACTTTAGGTGTTTTTGCCTTAAGATTGCTTTCAGAATATCTTTTAAACACTTGCCTGGAACTCTTTTATGCATTATTGCACTTTGTCTTCTTTGTAATTTTTTTTTTTTGAAGAAAAACTGTCTGGGGTAGAGCCAGACTAAGCGAGTACCAGTGGAGTGAGTGAGAATATGCAAAATTTTGCATACGTGTTGGTAAGTAAGCAGGTGTGTGAAAGGCTCACTGAGTAGGAATTCAGGAGCAAGTGGTCAGGGCTCTCCTGGGTAAGCAGCTGGTGCTGCAGCTGCTCTGCTCGGTCCTAGTGCTTTTGGGGGTGCAGAGGCTGAGTGCCATTTTAAAAAAATAACAAAAACCTTCCCAGGAAGAAGATGCTGGGAGAGACTGTTGGCTCCAAGCTCTGCTTCACCACTGAAGCTCCAGGCTGGACTCTGGCAGCAAGGGCTGTGGAAAAACCACAGTGAGGGAGCCCAGAAGTGAAGCCCTACTGGAGAAACCAAAAGAGGCATCCTGCCACCATCTTGAAAACTGGGCAGGAAAGTGCTCTAGCTTACTCACCACAGACCAATAGACCTGACCTGATCTCTGTACTGGCGGATTAACTACAGGGGTTGATTGTGATCCAGAGGGAATATTCCAAAAACACAAATTCTGGATGGACAAGATAAGTGCTAACTCTCTGGCACCCCACCCACTACCCTGATTTAGCTCTAGGACAAAGGGTATAGACAGTAAAGGATGAGGAAGACCTCCAAAAGAGATCAGTGATGAGTCTGGGGCTGACCCATCCCTCTCCTCCCCAGCAATCCTATGAATGTCAGACCCACATGGCTGGGACACAACTGAGGGAGACAAATACAGGTGGAGTCTGGATGTCAGCTGCAATAGAAGGACTCCACTCCTGAATAAGTCTGGCTGGAGTACCCCCACCAATACCTGGGAAAGAGACAATCCTGCATCTCCCCACCAGAGGTCATCCTCTGAACATACTAGAGTGGGATAGAAAGACTGAAGCCCCCCCCCCCACCTCCACTATTCCCACCTCCTTCTCTGGGCTGGACACTGGGGAGATTGTGAATGAGACTGAAGCTCTGCAGGAGACAGTAGGGGGTACTCCAGCCAGACTTATTCAGGAGTGGAGTCCTTCTATTGCAGCTGACATCCAGACTCCACCTGTATTTGTCTCCCTCAGTTGTGTCCCAGCCATGTGGGT
>CAUYQG010060698.1:0-22477 GCA_963574415.1 Tarsius wallacei | reverse complement strand
CATGTGATACTTAGTTTTTTGTTTTTGTGAGAGGTCACTCAGTATTATGGACTCTAGTTCCATCCAGGTTGCTGCGAAATTCATGATTTCATTCTTCTTTATGGCTGCATAGTATTCCATCGTGTATATGTATCACATTTTTTTAATCCAGTCCTCTTTTGATGGACAGCATGGTTGCTTCCAAGAACACAAATCACTCTATAGGAAAGATACCTGCACACGTATGTTTATCGCAGCATTGCTCAATATACTTTCTTTATGTTGAGCTAACATCTGCTTGCCCATAACTTCATCCATTGGTCTTTGTTCTATCTCCAGAGCCATCCAGAACATTCTACGGTTGTTGATATAGTTTCTTTTTTTCTCCTAACAACCTGAAGAGATTTGAAGAAATCAATTGACCCTCCAATTCATGCTTAAGTGTTATTTTTATGGTTATTGGAAACAATCTTATGTTAATACAGAATCTATAGCACTGAATAATGAAAGGGCTCTTCACCTTTCCAGGAACTAGTTGGCAAAACAGGCTTACAAGTGAGTGTAAAGTACTTTAGAAGTAATTTCAAGAAAATGGTAAGGTAGATTGATGACTATTTGCGTAGTTATTGTAACCACAAATCAGAAATAATCTGTGTCCAAAGTAAGGGATTTAATAAATAAATTATGATTTAACCATATGCTGTAATACACATTTATTAAACTTCATGTTTTCTTTTATTATTATTATTATTATTATTATTGAGTTTGGGTCTCACTCTGTCACCCAGACTGGAGTGCAGTGGCCGCTCCTGGCCACCGCAGCCTCAACCTGCTGGGCTCCGGCAATCCTTCCACCTCAGCCTTCCAAGTAGCTGGAACTACAGGTGCACGCTACCACACCTGGCTAATTTTCTGATTTATTGTAGAGATGAGGTCTTGCCAAGTTGCCCAGGCGGGTCTCGAACCCGCGGGCTCAGGCAATCCACTTACCTCAGCCTCCCAAAGTGCAGGATTACAGGCTGAGCCACTGAGCCCGGCTGGCTCATGTTTTCAAATTATACCTGAGGATGAGGAATTCTCAGAATAATGTTAATTTTGGAAAGTATTATTCACTATTTAGAATATTGTCTCAGTTTTGCAAAAAATGCAGAAAGAAAAAACTCATAAATACATGGAAGAATACATAGAATAACTAAAAAATAACAGAATGCATTATTTTAGTAATAATGAATTCCCTTCTATTGCTTCTTATAAATACTCTGTATATTTTTCAAAATCTTTTAAATGGCAGTCATTAATTTTGAAATCAGGAGAAATACATTGGTGAGTGTGTGTGAGTATGTGTGTGTGTGTGTGTGTGTGTGTGTGTGTGTGTGTGTGTGCTTAAAGACCATAATGTGTTTAAAAGTATTTGGACTTGAAGATTGGGAAGGGGGTAAATGGCATTGAAATGGGTGTCCTACCATCTATTATAATAACGGTGTTTGGCTCTCAAATCTCTTTGAACTCCCCAATATATTTAAGAACTCAGTAGCCAGTACATGAGACCAGCTGTGTCCTTTCCCCTCCTCCTCCATATCCCATCTCCTGTAGCCTTGTAGTGGACAATGTCCATCAAATTCAAACCCTAGATAAATAACACATTTTCCATGGGGCATACTCATGCTAAAAGCTTACTCATTGCTTATCTGAAAATCAGATTTAGCTGAATGTCCTCTTAGCTGCTATATCTGGCAACCCTATATGTAGATGATTTCAGATGCATTTTTAACACTTTTGTAAATGTAAAAATATCTCCCTTCTCTTTACTTGTCCTTTCTGGGAACATTTCTTTATTAAATCATTCCCACCCAGAAATTCAGCCACAGGGTGTGTTTCTGTGGAACTTGAACTAAAGAGAATCTTTCTCTTCTCCCTGTGCACATATCTTTCTCTATTTCTTCAGCTCTCCCCCTTTCTAAGTTATCTCTCTGTCTCTCTACTTCTTCTACCCATTTCTCAGAAATTGATCTCATTTACTTTTCCAGGATTATCAAAAAAATAAACATCCTCAGAGTCTTCTCCAATGCATAAACATATTACTAGTGCAAATAATAATCACAACACAAAATTGTCAAAGACTACAAATATAGAGTTGATAAAATCTGCTGATAAGAGATCAATCAAGTGTGTTTGATAGAATTTAGAGCTGTGAAATATCACCCAGGAAAACTGGTCACAATAGAAATATCAACCACACAAAAAATTCTACAATTTCTGAAATGATAATAAATGACATTTGTTATCACTAAAAGTTAGATAAATCCTAATTACATTATTTAAAGATAGTTAAATGATTAGTTGAAAATAATTTAAAATGCAGATAAAAGTGAAATGTGTTTAGTCATCTAGGTTAAGAATTTAATTTGCTTGGAGTTCACCCGAGAACATATTCCTTTGATGAAAATTCAAGTGTTGATGAAATTCTGAAGAAAATTATTTTATTCAAAATCCTTAGTGTAAAAATTAAGAGGTAAAAAGTTTTGTGGTCAAAGTGTTCTGTGCTGATGGGCAATCTTGGCAAAGCTGTGAGCAAAAACATAAAGAAAAACATGGGATCTGATTCTGCGTATGATAAGAGGTACACAGGAAGAACTGGGCATGCAAGGGGCTTAGGTCATTCAAAGGAATCAAAATGAAAGCTATCATTTGTCAACTGCTTCCTAATGGCCAGGTATGGAATAATAATAACAGTAATGAAGGTAGCTGCTACAGTGGCTCTATATAAATATTTCTGATCAATAAGTACAATTGTTGAGCACTTTCTAAGGTACTGACACAATGCTAGACACTGAATCATCATCATGTGGTTTTACCACATGACCTGTTTTTTCCCACCTCATATATAGCTATTTAAACATAATGAGGTTAACCAACGTATACAAGGTCACATAGCCAGAGATGTCTGGCTCCAAAGTGTGAGCTCTAAACATCTGTACCTTGTTGTCAGGAAACATGTCTTCCCATTTTATAGACTATCTTGCTTTAGGTGGACTTCAGTATCAGATGAAGAAGCTTGAAATTAATTCTGCAGACACTGGAGAGTGTTAGGCAGAGTCCTGGAACCATTTCTTTGGTTATTCTGGAAGTAAGTACAGGGTCAGGGGAAGACTAAAGGCAAAGAGACCAGTTAAAATATTTTAATTATATTAAGAAATGACAAAGGTTTGATTCAAATGAGTGACAGTAAGGAATGAAGAAGAAAGGACGTATAGAAGAGATGCTCTGTGGGTAATATTACCAGGATTTGGTGATTGACTAAATAGAGGATCATGGAAAAACAAGGTAAAAAATGAATTCAAACTTAAATGTTAGCGATTGAGAAGTTTTGATGCAGAGAAAGAAGTATTGTAGGCATTTCAAATTGTCCTACCAAAATTTCCATTCATCTATAAAAACCTAATGCAATCATTATATTCTACAAGTCAATACAATTTACCTTTTTTCCTCAAGTTACCTTCTTCAGTTAAATGGAATAAATTCAATTGTTTTTGTTTTGTGGGGAGGGCAACCTTGGCAAGGCTATTTTTCATTCAACCAAATAATCCCCTCTAGTGTTGTTGCTAAACTGTAACTCTGGGGTGGGATGGGCTGCAGAGGGTTGGAAGTATGAAGATAAATGACAGAATCAGAGGCTTATGCAAATTCAACCTTTTTTGGGTGGGGGAAGGTGTGGTTGCCTCTCCACCTTGGTCTAGGTTTGGGGCGTGCCATTTTGGAATATTGTTGCCTTATCAGATGCATGCTCTAGAGGCCCACAGAGATGGGCCTCTCTCCCCACATCTTCTATTGTGTGACCAACCCCTTATCTAGGCAGTGAAGCACATGGCCTTCAGATTTCTCTTCCTTTTTGAGTACAGAAAAGTCAGCTTCTCGCTCCTCTACCCATGCTTCTCTTGGATATGCAGTGCTTGATGAGGCTGCCCTCATCTGTGTGTCTTGCAGAGCAACTATGCCTACTTCTCAATCATCATGTGACATCCACAGCTTCTCTCTGAGCTTACTTTCCTCTCAACTATGCAAGATTTCTCTGGGAAGAAGGTGAAGATGCCTACTAGATGCTCAGACTTACGTGGGAGGTCATGTGTCTCACCCTCCCCAGTAGCTAATTCAAGGCAGAGGGTGGGCCACAGACCAATGAATAATATAGTGACTTTTCCTAACAATTTTTCTCCCCATTTTGTGGGTTCTCAGATTGTCTGAAGTTAAGTGGAAGAGACAAGAGATCTTAATACTTATAAAAACATTTGCTTTCTAAATTTATCTGCTTTACTCATAACATCAATATTTTGCACATCTTTAAATAAATAAATAAATACATAAAGGGGGAAAATGGAATTGGCTTCTCTGTTTCCTGATCCCATTTTGACAAACAGTCCCTGTGGCAAATGATCACTGAGCATTAAAGACTCTAAATCAAACCAAGTTGCTGCGAAGTCCATAATTTTGGACTAGCACCAATACCAGGTTATTTTTTTTAATTATTGTAGCCTTATAATAAAGTATAAAGTCTGGAAGTGTGATACCTCCCATTTTGTTTCTTTTACTAAAGATTGTTTGGGCTATTCATGGTAGTTTATGTTTCCATATGAATTTCTGTATTGTTTCCAGGTCTAAGTATGATGTTGGTAATTTAATGGATATTGTGTTGGGTCTATAGATTGCTTTGGGTAGGATGGGCATCTTAACAATGTTGATTCTTCCAGTCCATGAGCATGGAATACTTTTCCATTTGTTTGTGTTATCTTTGACTTCTTTGAGCAGTGTTTTATAGTTTTTGTAGTAAAGATCTTTCACTTCTTGGTTGGGAAAATGCCAAAGTCTTTCTTTTTATTGTGTGGCTATTGTGAAGGGGATTGCACTTTTTATTTGGTTCTCTGCCTGTTTGTTGTTGGTGCATAAAAATGCAACTGTCTTTTGCATGTTTCTTTGGTACCTTGAAACTTTGTCAAAGACCTTTATCAGTCCAAGCAGGTTTTTAACAGATTCTCTTAGATTTTTGAGAACAGAATCATATCTTCAGCAAAAAGGGATAACTTGACCTCCTCTTTTCCTATCTGGATACCCCTAATTTCCTTCTCTTGGAAGCTAGACCTTCTAAACACTATGTTGAACAGAAGGGGTGAGAATGGGCAGCCTTGTCTCGTTCCAGTTTTCAGGGTAAATGTTTCCAAGTTCTGTTCATTTAGCAATAAGTTGGCTGTGGGTTTATAATAGATGGATCTTACTATTTTTAGGTATTTTCCCTTTATGCCTAGGTAGTCGAGGGGGGTTTTTATCAAGAAGGAATGCTGGATCTGATCTAAAGCTTTTTCCATATATAATGATATCATCATGTGATTCTTGTTGTTACACCTGTTGATATATATAATTATGTTTATGGTCTTGCAGATGTTGAACCAGCCCTGCATCCTGGGGATGAAGCTTGCTTAGTCATGGTGGATGATTTTTGAGATATGTTGTTGGATCTGATTTGCTGGAATCTTGTTGAGAATTTTTGTATCTATGTTCATCAGGGATATTGACCTGTAGTTCTCTTTTTTTGTTGGATCTTACCCCAGTTTGGGTATCTGTGTGATATTAGCTTCATAAAATGATTTGGGAAGAGTTTTGTCTCTCTCAATTGCCTGGAATACTTTCAATAGGATTGATACTAACTCCTCCTTGTATGTTTTGTGGAATTCTACTGGAAATCTGTCTGGTTCCGGTATTGTTATTGTATGTAGTTTTCTTATGATGGAGTCAATTTCCTGGGCTGTTATTGGTCTATTTAGGGTCTCAATTTCTTCAAGTTTCAACCTTGAGAGAAGAATGTGTGATGCCAGAAAGTCCTTCATTACATTTAGGTTATCAAGTTTGTTTCCATACAGGTATGAATAGTAATCTCTGGCAATCTTTTGTATTTCTTTGTGGTCAGTTGTGATTTGATCTTTTGCATTTCTGATTGCATTATCTGGGTTTTCTCTCTTTTTTGGTCATTATGGCCAGGGGTCCATCAATCTTGATTATCCTTCCAAAGGACCAGCTTTTGCTTTCATTTATTTTTTCTATGGTATTTTTGTCTTCTATGAGCTGTATGTGGGTTTTCACTTTGGTGCTCTGGATTCCTCTGCTGAAGTAAGAGTTTTGGTGGTCTTGACCTTCCAGCTCCCTTAGGTGATTTGTTAGGCTGTTAATTTGTTCTCTTTCTATTTTCTTGATGTGTGTTCATAGAGATAAAACTTCTCCTCTTAGTACTGCTTTCATGGCATCCTGGAGATTTTCGTAAGATTTTTTTTGTTTTCATTTGTTTCCAGGAAACTTTTAATTTCTGTTTTGGTTTCCGTGTTGATCCAGGAGTCATTCAGCATTATGGTGTTTCGTGTCCATGTCTGTGGGTTTTGGAGAAATTTTGTTGGTGGTGATCTTTATTTTTATTGCACTGTGGTTTGAGAAGGTACATGGCAGTCATCTTATGAAATTTGTTTATGCTTGATTTATGGCTGAGGATGTAGTCAATCTCTGAGTACCTTCCATGTGGTGATGAGCAGAAAGTATATTCCGTGCTCGTTGGGTGGAGTGTTCTGTAGGTAACCACTAAGTCCATTTGGTCAAGTGGCAAGTTGAGGTTCCAGATCTCTTTGTTGATTTTTTTGACTCAATGATCTTTCTATGATTGTTAATGGAGTATTTAAGTCCACAGCTATGATAGTGTCAGAGTCAATATCTATTTTTAGTTTGCTTAGCAGCTGCTTAATTAAAGCTGATGCACTTGTGCTGGGTGCATATGTTTAGTATGGATATTTCTTGTTGATGTATTGAACGTTTTATCATTATGTAGTGTCCTTTCATATCTTTTTAAATTTTTGATAGCTTAAACATGGTTTTGTCTAATATTAAGATCGCGGCTCCTGCCTCTTTTGTGATTTGTTTGCCTGAAAATTTATTTTCCATACTTAACTTTGAGTCTGTGGGCATCCTTTGTGGATGAGTCTCCTGGAGGCTGCAAATTACTAGTTCATGTGTTTTTATCCTGTTTGCCACTCTTTGTCTTTTCAGTGGTGCATTTAGCCCATTCACGTTCAGGCTGACTATATGTGTGTATTTTCATTTTTGCAGATATGTTGTGTGTTCTGTTGCTCCTGTGTTTTTCTGTGATCTTGTGAAGTATATGGTTTTCTTTTGTTTCTTTTTTCTTCTGTGTACAGCACCTTTTAAACATCTTCTATAGAACTGGCCTGAAGCAGCATATTATCTTAGGGATTGGATGCATGGGAAGGATTTTAATTCTCCATCACTAATGAAGCTTAACTTAGCTGGGTAGGAAATTGATGGTTGAAATTTTTTATCTTTGAGTGCAGTAATGATTGGGGTCCCATTTCTTCTGGCCTATAGTGTTCCTGCAGATAAGTCTGCAGCAATTCTGATTGGTCTCCTCTGGTAGGTAGTCTGACTTTTTTCCCTTGTTACCTTTAGGATTTTTTTTCTTTTATACCTACTTTGCGT
This sequence comes from Tarsius wallacei, assembly GCA_963574415.1. Classification (NCBI taxonomy): domain Eukaryota; kingdom Metazoa; phylum Chordata; class Mammalia; order Primates; family Tarsiidae; genus Tarsius; species Tarsius wallacei. The sequence goes on along the minus strand of CAUYQG010060698.1, from coordinate 14,974 downwards.
AGGTGAATTACTATGTGTCTAGGGGTTGGTCTTTTCATAAAATGTCTTGCAAGAGTTCTCTGAATCTCTTGTGCTTGCATAGTCATGTATGGCCATTTGAGGGAAGTTTTCTTTAATGACCTCATGGAATGTTTGTTCCAGGGTGTTTTCTGTTTCTCTTTCTATTTCAGGTATTCTGATCAGACATATATTTGGATTTTTAAAAAACATATTTTTTATTTTAAAATTGTGGGGTACAGTTAAAGGTTTGGTATACAAATATGCATTGTGCATGTATCCTTGTTGATGAGGTGTGCCCCCCATTCCCAGACAGATATTGACTACCGTTAATCACACCTCCCTTCCCCTCCCTGCCCCCCCCATAGTTTCCCGCCACTGTCAATCCTTTTCATATAGAATTAATGATAGTTGTTCAAGGTCCACTTATGAGTGAGAACATGTGATACACAGATCTTTGTTTGTGTGAGATGTCACTCAGTATTATAAACTCCAATTCCATCCAGGTTGCTTCTTTATGGCTGCGTAATATTCCATTGTGTATATGTACCACATTTTTTCAATCCAGTCCTCCTTTGATGGACAGCATGGTTGGTTCCATGATCTTGCTATTGTAAACAATGCTGCGATAAACATACACATGCAGATCTCTTTTTTATAGAGTGATTTGAGTTCTTCAGGATATATTCCCAGTAGGGGGATTGCGGGGTCATATGGAAGGTCGATTTTTAGAGTTTGGGATTTTGTTTTTAAATAAAATAGCACATCTCTTGGAGAGTTTCTTCTTTATCCTTAAGTTTTTTTTCCTACATTTTTAGTATATTGGGTTAATTCCATATTTTAGTCTTCCAATTCTGAGATTCTTTCTTCTGCTTGGTCAACTCTTCTTATCATGCTTGTCAGTTTGTTATTTATTTCTTGGATGGAGTTCTTTATTTCTGTTATTTCTAAGTAAACTTTCTAGAGTTTGTCCAGCTCTGTCACAAGTTCATCTAGTTTTAGCCCTTGCATTTCTTGATTTCTATTCATTCTGTCCAACAATTCTCTGATCTCCCTAAGAAACTTCTGGGTACTGTCATTCTCGGAGATAGCCATTGTTTGTGCTCCAGTAGCTGTTCTTTCTAGCACTTACTCTTTGCTGGGGCTCTGATTGTTAACAGCAGTTCTTCATTGATTTTTCTTCATTTACAGCAGTTCTCTTATCTTTCTTTTTAATTCTGTTGCACAGTGAAAAATGGAGAAGCAGTTAGTTATGATATTTGCTCTACCTTTTGTCCTTCCTTGAGCCAGGGCTCCAAGTTTGTCCAATTATGAAGTAGAGCTGGGGGTTGGTCGTTGTGCTCTCTCTTTACAATTTTGAGTACTTACTAGGAAATGGGAGAAGGCCTATAAGGATTCAGAACCTATTGGTAGGTCATAATGTTTGCATAATGAATATGCCATCTGGGACACAATCTTCTTCTCTGCACAATATTACTTTACAGTGGATATGCTTGCATAGCCCCTGAGTACCAGACAGGGTATAAGAGGGAAAAGAGGGAAGAAGGAGAGAAAAAAGGGAAAAGAGGAGAAAGGGAGAAAATGAAAAAGAAAAAAATAGAAAAAGAAAAACAAACACAAAAAACAGAGAAAGAAAGAGAAATAGAAGAAGGAAAGAAAAGAGAAAATCAACCAGAAAACAAAGCAACCAAACCAAGATAATCAAACAAGCAAACCAATACCCCCACAAAAACAAAAATGAAAACAAAAATCCCCATTGATAAAGAGTTCTCAGCTTTAGTATGTCTCTTTGAGAGGAGGGTTCTCTCTTCACTGTTGGAACTTAAGATGTTAGAATCTTTATCCCCACTGCCTGCAATTGGTAGTTGGTGCGTGTCCATGTGAGAGTAAAGGGCTAAAATAACTTGACCCAGTACCTCACGGAATCTCATCTCATTCTTTTCTCTCTCTGTGTGGTCATAGCTCCCAGGGCATCCAGTTCATGGTGGGGTAATAGGGCCTCCTGTCTCTGCTCTGCCTTCCTGATCTCTTTCACTTGTTGCTAGGGCCACAGGGAGTCAGCTAGGCACTCATCAGCCTCCTTGTTGGTCAGTTCTGCTATCTGCATCTATCACCCAGAAGCTGACTCAGGGTGGAGGGTGGATCATCTGGCATTCCGCATCTGCCATTACCCACCAGGCCTTGTGCACTGCGGGCAATGTTCTCTGAGGTTGCAAAGAGCAGCGCTAATGCAACACAGATATCAGTGCCTGATCTCGAGATGCAGTTCTGTTGTTCCAAAGAGGCCGCTCTGGAGCACTTCTCTGCTCAGGCCTTAGACATTCTGCTCAGTTTATCTGCCGGCAGCTGTTCCTGCCATGAATGGGGTCAATAGCTCCCTCCCCAGCAGTTACCAGTCTCCAGATCTTAGGACCCAGTGGCAAGGCTCTGGAGCCCAATTCAGGCTATGGGTGGCCATTCCTTGCTGCTTCCTTGGTACGCTGCCTCAGGCTCCCTTGCTGTGTTCCCTTTGTGGCCCTTGCTGTTAGCATTCAGTCTTGTGCTATGATGGTGGGGTTGACAGTTGCTCCAGCAGATCTTTCCAGGAAAAGCTCCCCAACTTGTCTTCTGCTAGGTCTCCTGCTCTGATTGCATGTTGTCTTCTGTGTTTGGACCAGTGTGGGGTTGGAGTATCTGTTTCTCCAGTATCATGCACTTGGAGTATCCTCTCTGTGCAAATAATGATCAATTTCAGAGGGGTGTGGTGATCACCCCTCAGTCTCAGGATTTTGGCTGCTCAGAATTGGGCAAGTTAGGCAGGTCTCTGCCTGTCACTGGGCAGAGAAAATGGCGGTGGTTCGTGTTTTCCTCTCTTATGGGGCTCAGCTCCAGATTTCCTCCCTGTACTTTCTCCATGGTCCCTGCTGCCAGTGTATGGCCTGTTGCCATAGGTGGTGGTGTAGGCCAGGTGCTAGGTACTGAAAGGCAGCTGATCTCTTTTGCTTTTTCCCAAGAGATGCCCTGGGGATGGGCACACAGAGGGTTCTGAATTCAGAGCAGCGGCAAATTGCAGCTGTTTCTGCAGGGGGGCCCTGGGTGCTTGATCCCTTGTCTCCCCTCAGTTGGACATTTGCTTATCCACTTGCTCACACAAACAGATGCAGATTAGTGTTTTTGTACGCTCACCCATGCAGAGACTCTCACACTCCAACTGGACCCGTTGTCATCTTGCCCCTTCTGGAAAGGCTTTTAATATTGATTCTCAGTGCTGAACAGTGATGGGGGTAGGGAGGGATCCCATAATTTTGTTCAGTTTCCATATGACACTGAGACACAGTGAGGTTGACTGTGACAGACCTGAGGGGTGTCATAACTGAAAAAGGCTGGAATGGAATCTTGAACTCAGTTATTTTTTCTCCAAAAATTGTGCTTTTCCTATCTCCTTACAAGATTGTGTGCTTATGTTGGGCATTATTATTTTTCAACAGAAATCCTTGGTTGATAAGGAAAGGGATAGATCCCATCCTCCAAAGGCCCAAATTAGAGTTCAGTTTCAAGCCCTTCTTTAAAGTTCAACACCAAGAAGGTCATTTCCCCCTTGGAGGGATACTCAATTTCAGCATGTGCAAAGGAAAGAGCCATCACACAAGGACATGAAAAGGATGAAATGACATGAGGCAAGAAGGTTGGGAATCACTGTGCACATTGAGGGGTTGCTCTTTCTGAGAGATTTGCAGGCATGTCGTCCAGCTGATCGCATAGCGATTCTAGTACTTTCCAGTGCCGTGAGGCTCAGCATGCCTGTGCTGAGAGCTGGTCTTCTCCCGATGGCCTGGGTAAAATACCCCTCAGAGGGACTGCATTCTCCCTCCTATTCAATCCAAATATTTAGCTTGCAGCCTACTTCAGCTGTGCTTTGGCAAAAAGCATGTTAGGAGGAGGAGGCTGCTCTAAGGGGCCCTCCTTTGAAGCCCTGGGTGTCCTACAGAGAAATGGAGCCTGGGCCAAGCAAGTTGAGCTTTGAGGCCAGCAGCAGGTTTGGGATACTCTGGGGGCTGCTGACTTCAGCAGAGGGGGCCAGAACCTAGACACTATCACCCCCAGTGGCAACGCCACATGTGCCATCTCAGCCAATCTTAGAACAGCCTTTAGCAGCTCTTTCCTGGGGCTTCTGTGTGCCCAGGCAATTGCTGGATTGAGGGTGCAAGGTGGTAACTGACTTTCTGAAAAGAAGAAGGAATTGTTATTACTGAGCATTCTGGGGAATTTTGGGTCTATACTCATCATTATTCCCAGTGAACGACTTGAGGAATTTCTGCATCTTGCCCCTGAAAGTTTAATCTGAGGACTGGTTCCACCAGGGAACATAAGACTCATTTAATTAATGCTATGACTGTTGCTGGGTCACATTTGGCTCACTACACTGTTAGACCAGTCGGCAAAGAAAGGAATCATGTACCGATAGTCATAACAGACCCAGGGGGACCCCCCAAGATGGGATTTATTTACAAAACATTATGTATTTATTCTTGCATGTTTAAATTTAAAGCACCTTCAAAATGCTCTCTATTGTAATATACCTATCAAGACACTTTTTCTACTGCTCAAAACAACTTTTGAGCTCTTCAATTTTGATCCATTTTAGTGCTTCTGCCATTTTTAGTTTTACTTCTTCCACATCAGCAAAACATTTCATTTTGAAGACTTTTTTCAACCGGGTTGGGGCGGGGGAGTCTCTCCAGGCAAGATCGGGTGACTAAGGAGGGTGGGACATGGGAGTCATGCCATTTTTGGTCAAAAACTGCAACATTCAGCATAGTGTAGGCAGGTGACCTCATAAATCACCCATCACAAAGTGAGCAAATGCATTGAAAGAATATCCCCCTCCCCCCCAAAGCCCCCCAAAACCAATGAAGACGAATGCAGCCTCTCACAACACTAGGTTGTACACTGATGCCAATGGGTTCCCAGAACACTTGCCTAGAGGGGAAAGCTTGTACTACAAAGAGCCTCCCCTCCAAAAAATAATTGCTTTTCTTTTTTCCTTTGGGTCCCCCCTCATATACTCTAGAACCACCTTTAAATGCATTTTTCCAAGGCATAGCAAAATACCTTTGGAATTTGTTGTGAAAATATGACCACATCCTAGTTAGCATAAGGTTAAAATTAACAGTAACATGTGTTTTAGGGGTCTCAATTTGCAAAATATTAATAGAGTTCATGGGCAGTTAACTGCAATAAAGGGAGGAAATGAAGTTTATAGTGCAAGGCCCTGGGACTTACAGCTTTCCCTACCCTTGAGCACATTTATATCCCAGAACTCATGTGAATTGAAGGAGGCCATAAAAGGAACAAAAGAGGAAATCTCAGGGTAAATGTAATGGATCTCCTTCTATTCCCTCCTGGGAGGGCTTCCGGTGTCTTAGAAGTAGCCTCATCCAGTCTTGGTTTCTTCCTGCCCATTCAGAGACCTTACAATTCAACCAGAGCTTCAAAACGAAGGACCTTCAGCAAGATTGGTATCGGCTGAAATATCAGGAGACAGCTCTAGATTAACTCTTATCACCTCTTTGATAATGTGATCCTTACTTGGTTTGTATCTTCAGTTCTCCAATAAAACTGCAAAACTGAATAGACAAAAAGAAAAAAGTCATGGAAGACATCACAGTTGAGAGTCAGGAGACCTAGATTTTTAAATTCTCTACTATTGATTCTTCTGTGATTTTTAGGAAATCACTTCTTCCTTCTAGACCTTTGCATGCTCACCTAAACAAATAAATCTCTAGTTTAATTTGAATCTGACCTTTGTCTAGTGGGCTTTCTTAGGAAATCCTACTAAATGATAATCATTTAATATAAGATTCAGATATTAGAGCCAGAAAAAGTCATTCCATGCTAAAACAATCACAATGACAAGAAAGGTAAGCCTTATTTCAGAGACTTGGTAGAAATAATATGACTGAAGAGAAGAGAAGGCATTCCAGGCAAAGAGAAGACTTTAGGTAAAGGCTTAAGGCATGGAGATATATATGAGGCCTGATATAGAAGTCAATGGGAGAGCAAAGTAGTTGGAACAGGTTAAAGAAGGAAACACAAGAGGAGAACCAGATGGCCTCCTAGGACTTCATCTGGGTCATGCCTGGGGTCATGTTCAAGGACACACTTCAGTGTAGTATGTGGCACCATTTTTGAACTCAAAAATGTCAAAATCTGTGGCTCATCTAGACCCTTTCTGACAAGGGTGCTAGAGGTCTCATTTGCCCATCTGGTGCTCTTATAGTTGAAACTTGACTTTCTTCCTCCAGTTGGTAGATGTCCTCGTGTTAGTTCCTTTTACACTAGCTTCTTCACAGACCTTGGTTTTGCTCACATTCTGCTTGTAGACTGGGGTCACTCTCCTTTAGGGAGAGCTTCCAAAGAAAAGATCTGAGATTGATAACTTTCTAAGATGCTGATATAAGGCATTTTTCACTTTCTTCAGAGTCTTAGGGATCAATCCTTTGAGCCTCCAGAGGTCACACAGGTACCCAGAAACCAAATCAGTTATATTCATAACAAGGTTATCAGGAGCCTTTATCTGCTTTAACCTTTGGACCAGTGTGGTTTAGACTATCATGCATCCTTGTTAGAATCCCTTGATGGGTTTGATGCCCAGTCACTCTCATTAGATTCGAATCACTTTTTCCATAGTGAGGTCTGAGGCTTGTTATTCCTTCGATAATCTTGCTGACATCTTGATTCTCTCTGTCCTAGTCCCTAGGATTGGAATCTGACTTTGTGACTTTCTTAATTGTAAACCCCCATTTTGTTAAGTTTTCCAGGCCCCCCATGGCCACAGCTCTTTTCTAGTCTGAGCCTAAATATTCTGACTTGCAAGTACGCTCATGAAGATCACCTTCTGAACTATGAAGTAGGTTGCGACAGCCTCTCACACCTGTATTCTTAAGGCTATTTGTGTTCCATGTTTCTGTCTGTCAAACATTCATCACACATTCTTCTTGCTTAAAAAATCGATTTTCAGCCCTTGATTTGTGAGCAGTTGGAGAAATAATGACCCCCCAAAATTTGTTTGATAATGACAGAAATATCAAAAACCATGAAGACCTCATTTTACTCTCATGAAAGATCTTGAGAAAGAATTTCATGATGCTAGCTCATATTTTTATGAGAATTATTTGATAATTACTTGATAAAATTTTTTAGGCTCAATCAGTTGCTGTGAGTCTCCAGAACACAGAGAAATTGAAGGAACTATGTGAGGCTTGTTTGTTCCTCTATTTGCTTATTTTAATTGAAGTCAGCATTTTTATAAAAGTTGTAGTCTTTTAAATTGTGCACACTTTGTGCCTTAGTTTATCTATGTACAGTTCCTCGCCAGAGGCAATTTGTTTTCTAAAAAGAATAAACTTGTGTCTGAAGCATCAGAGCTACAGGTACTGCTCCTCTCCCTCTCTGTAGACTTTCTCTTGCTTAGCCCAAGGCAAGGGAACTATCAACAGCTCAGACTCACTAAGACAAATATAAGATTGCTCTTGCCCACTAGTCCTGGACCCAAAGGAAACTAGAATATCTCTTCAGTTTCCAGGAGTCTACTGGATGTCAGGTCTTCCATCCCCTACAAGTATGCCCATCATAGGAATAAGAGCCCCACTAAGCCTCCCCAACCAGACTGAACATGCCCAGTCTCATAGAATTGGTCAGTACTGAGTTAGTAGAACCCTTTTGGAGACTCTGAACTGGATGTTCACCACATTCAGTGAGGTCTTCTACACTGTTTCTTTAATCAAGACACACTCAGCTTTTGTTCCCTTAAAGGACCTATGTAATTGTTGTCACAGCATGCTTCAATGGCTGAAAAATAACTGACTCAGTATTATGGTTTTGGCCCTGTTGAGTTTGTTATGATTGAGGCAATGTTCTTATCTTTTCTACTCACTCATATTTAGCAAGAAAGGCTGTCCAGGAGAGCCAGTGAATCAAGGGGAGAGTACTTACCATGCTAAATAACTCAGATCTGCTTTCATCAGCATAAGTGTCAGTATGGGTAAAATTCCTCCTAATTCTAATCCTTGAGCTGTCCACTTTTTCTGCTTTTCTAGAAAAATCCCTTAAGTAGCCCAGACTCCTCTGAAGGGTTCCACATGTGCTGAGGTCCTGAAGGCTGTGGGTAAAGCCAACTTTGGCGCTTCAGGGTAAGTTTGTGTGCTGGGCAGGCTTAGCAGAGGCACTGTACTCAGCAGTGTTTTCAGAATAAGGAGGAACCTGGGTTTTCTTATTTGGGACCAGAAAGGACTACTACTCTAACTCAGAGGACAACAATAACAGAGTCTCTTGAATGATGGGGTAAAGACAAAAGTCACATTAGTTTTGCCAAAGGTATCTCGGGGTTTTAATCCCTGCTCAACCACTTACTAACTCTGGAACTATAAGCCACTTACTTTATTTCTATTAGTCCTGATATTTTAATCAATTAAACAGGGGTTTAATAATAGGCACCTTAAGGAGTTACAATGAGAATTAAATGTAGCCATGGTTATAAAATATCTAAACAAAATTTGTACATAATAATTGCTTAAAATATAAAAGATACAGTAAAGTAGATACAGTAAAGGAGAGTTAAAGCAGGTTGCAGGAATTACTTTATTTTTAAAATGTTATTATTTCTTTTTTATTTCAATGGCTTAGGGGGCACAAATAATTTTTCATTATAGGGATGCATCATATAGTGATGAAGTCTGGACTTTACATGTACCCAGCATCCCACCTATGCACGTTGTACCCAATAGGTGATTTGTCATCCCTACTCCCTCCACACTCCCCCTTCTGGGCCTTCAATGTCTATTATGCTGTTCTATAGGTCTTTGCAGTTCCTTAGTTTAGCACCCCCTTATAAGTGGGAACATGTGGCATTTGGTGTTCTGTTCCTGTGTTAGTTCACTTAAAATGATGGTCTCCAAATCCATTCAAGTTGCTTCAAAATACATTATTTCATTCCTTTTCATGACTGAATGGTATTGGTATTTTATGGTACATATACACCACATTTTCATTACCCACTGATCAGTTGATGGGCATTTAAGTTGATTTCACATCTTCACAATTGTGAATTGTGCTGTAATGAGCATTGAAACTTGATTCCTGTTTCCATATACAAAGGTTCCATATACAAAGGCTAACTCAAGATGGATTAAAGACTGAAATGTCAGACCTAAAGCCATAAAAATCCTAGGAAAAACTCTTCTGGACATTGACCTAGGCAAATAATTTATAGGTAAGACCCTAAGAACAAATACAACAAAAACAAAAATAAATAAGTGGGACTTAATTTAGCAAAAAAGTTTCTGCATGACAAAAGAAATAATCAACAGAGTAAATAGGCAACCTATAGAATGGGAGAAGATATTGGCAAACTATACATCTATACAAAGGAATCACTTTATTATTTTCTCTAGGCCTGAGAGATTCTAAAGAAGTTGTTGTAATCAGAGTTCTGACCTAGTTAGTTCTAAGAATATCTATAATAAAACTCTCTTTTTTTATAAGCTTCAGCAGAACTATGGGAAATAACTGCCCCAAAGTCTGGAGAAAAGTAAAAGGCTTCTGGTCTCATTTATCTTTCAGACAAGCAGATTTTCCTACTGCATACCATCACTGCGTATATGTGCACAGATACTTGTCCATACACAAGCAGGCACACATGCACGTATGCACATATTCACATGCAGAGCTCCCACTCCAAGCTTGAGTTACCTCTTATGATCATGTTGCCACTGTGCTTAAGCCCCTGTGCTGTGTCAAAGGATAAGAAACTGATGTTTCAAGCTTGTTGAATCCTAACTCATCAAAATAGTTCGGGTTCACCCTCTGTGCTACTTTACAAGGCACTTAGGCATTTTTTATGGAAATCATGTTTCACCAATAATAAACAGGATCAACCCCCAAAGACGGCAGATCAATTTCAAACTCAGAACCCAGGAGGTCAGAGTGGGATCTATCATGGAAAATCACAAACTCCCTCTCCTTAGCAAAATAAAAAATATTCTGGGAGAAAGAGAGGTGGCTTAAAGTCAAGCACAGCAGTTTCTAATATTTTTCCACTTGATTTTTCTTAATTAGTGTTGACTAGCTTAACGAAGCAATTAAGGGGCTTATTTGCTTTTTTAAATCACATGTGAAATTTAAGAAACCTTGAAATAGAAGAAATATTTGTCCCCAAGATCTTACCCCACAAGGGATATCAGTTTGAATATTCTCCAACCACTAGAAAGTGAGAACAACTGGCCTTGTTCTCCAAATGAGGCCCAAGCAAAACAGAAGTAGCAGTAGCCAACTCTGCATGTAGAAATCCCCAGTAAGTAAAAGGCTTCCTCTTAAATGTATTTCTAAGACTTCCAGAGTAAACAGAAATGATAATTAGTATTTAGTAATAATTAACTTTAACAGTAATATGAATAACATTGCCATTTATTGATTACTAATGAACTAGCAATTGTGTTGCACACTTTTCATATATTATTTCAATTTAAATCTGTAACCTTACTCTCTTCCCCTTTTATTGGAGTAAGAAAATAGGGATTCAGAGAGTGATTAGCATTTCCAGGTTCACATATCTAGTGGAGGCTGGATAGAAACTTTTCTCTCTCAGACATTTTGTCTTTCCATGACATTTTACTTTCTTCCCCAGTGATAATTCTAATCCACTAGCATTGTGGCTCAAGAACACTGAAGATTATTAAATGTTAGATTTGTGTATGCATATTTATATCAATAGTGTAAATGGATGGTAAACAATTAGGCTATTTAATCTTAATAATTATACAATCTAATTTTCTGTATGACAACTTAATATACCCTCTAATATAAAATATACTAATCATATATTATTGTTTGATTATATTTTCTTAAATTGGTTATTCAACTAAAATGATAAATATGACAGCATAAAATTTATATAAACATAAATTAATGATCAATATGTATTAATAAATATCCAATGTAGAAAACATGATATATGATACATGACATATACATGATGCAAATCCAAAATATATGATACAAGCCATAATATCATATCACACATGATAAAACATAATATAATACATAATATTGTGATGTATATATGTTTACATACAAAATACATAAAAATTACACCTTAAATAATTATGTGTAATTATTTACAAAATTGTTAGATATTTTGATGGCGGGTTAGTAATTATTGTGAAATAATTAATCAACTGGACTATCCAGAGTCTAATGTAGTACCTTTAGTCATGGCAAATGAACATGTATTGTCTACCATATGTTAGAAACGGTGAGGAACACTTTACACATCGCATCCTTTAAACCTCTAAACCAAACAGCATAGGTTTTTTTTCTTCATGAAAAAGAAATTGAGGGTCACATCAGTTAATGATTCTTTTCTCTGTTTTTCCTTTGGAGGAACAAAACTGTTAAAAGAGTCAGGGATCAACCCTTATGTTGTCTGATTTCAAATAACATGGTCTTTGTATACTACCAGGTCAGATAAGTAGGTGGAGAAAAGAGAATGTGACAACATACAGGAAAGGAAACGGTGCCTTTATGCTTCCTGTTCCTTGGCAACATGGATTATACCAAGTTTTCACTGTTACAGTGGGGAAGGCCCTGGTGCCAATTCAGTATTCCCTCAGTCTCTCATTTACTCAACACACTGCTCCTCAGAGTCCTGGGGTAACAGCCCACGGCATGTGTCCTGATGCAACCACATGCACGCTAGGGGCCAGACCCCTCTCAGTGTGACACCCTTGTGACTAGAGTTCATATCCTCACGGCACTTCCTTGGATGTAGTCTATTTTTTTCTTTGCCTCTGGGATTGCAGCCTGAACACTTGGCATTGGAAGCATTGCCAGCAGCAGGACAGATTGGGAGTACCTCCTACATGGGCACTGAGTCAATAGTACCAGCAGGGGGAAAATGTATGAGCCCAGGGAGATTTCTTAACTATTTACCCAATGGGGGAATTGTTTATTTTTCTACATATCTCCCAAAGAGTCTATGTATGAGCTCCATTTACGACTTCAAACAGGTAAGTTGGCAGAGATATGGTAGTGAAGATAACACTATGACTAATTAATAATCTTGCAACAAGTTTCAACACCCAGATCTACAACTACCATACTTTTTAAACCACTAACACTTATTTTCAAATACAAACATGCTTTTAAGTATTTTTCTTAATACAGATAATAGTTTTATCTTGTTCCTGGCACCATTTCCTCTCCTTGATAGGGTTATAAATAGGGTATTCTACTTGGCATGGGTCTTGTCCGTGGCATTGAAGAGATGGTTCTATAGTTACTGTAACAAAACAGCACATAGTTGGCATATTTCTTCCCAAACTTTCCTAACATTTACACTGCCATCTGCATACTTTTCACTTGACTTCACTCTGAAAATTGCTTGTTCCTCTGATACATACCAGAGACTTGGCTACTTGGACATTTGGAAAAAAAAAAAAAGCAGAACATGAACAAGCACACACATTCCTCCCATTTCTGATCCCAGTCACTTAATACTTGCAATAGTGTAATCATTCGGAAGAATGATTTAAAATGACTTTCTTTAAGGTCAATTTTATTTTTAAGATCTTATAATTCAGTGAATGAAGTGACAGTTCAGCATTAATTGATACATTAATATTGGTAACCTCTTTATTTTTCTGAGACTCATATAGTTAATTGTCTACATTCAGATAGGTGTGTAGAAAAATACACTGATTCCACATTGTGGTGTGTGTGTGTGTGTGTGTGTGTGTGTGTGTGTGTGTATAAGAAAACTCAAATGTAAACCTTAAAAACACAAATAATAAAGTTATAATTGAATAATAAAGTTATAACACTGCTGTTGGCGATTTACAATGCCTATTAATTGATAATAATATACTTATTATCCACACCTAAGACTCTTTCAACATTTCTGCTGTCAAATTTTCTAAGAAACATTAGATAACTTGGATGAGTTTATAGGAAGATTAATATATTTTCAAATATATAATCTCTGGAAATTCAAGTATTTTCATTTTTGTGAGACAAAAAGGGCCTAGGAATACAAATCTCCATAGCTTCTTCTCCAAGATAATCCAGAAGCTCTCATCAGCTGGTCTTCACTTTTTTTCAGGTCTAAAAAGATGGTGGTGAGGGGCGATATTTTGACTATAACTACAGGGGTTATTGATGAGTTGAGAATAATTCTCCAAAAGGAGACTTTTGGAAAGACAGAATACAGATAGCCCTTGCCAGAAGAACTGGATAAATCCACTGAATCTTCATCACACATAGGCATCATCTGAATGAATGTCAAGGAAAAACTAAATGACTTCCTAACGCTTCTTTCTGAAACTCTGCAAGTGCCTTTGCTCATGTCATTGGATGGTGGAAGAGAGGTCAGATCATTGAGCAAGGTCCATGGCATACAGTATGACAGACTATTTGGTGCCCATTTTTCCCCAGACTACCTTCATGTGAGGATTTACCAACACACAATTTTTTTTTTTTTTGGAGTTGGACTCTCACTCTGTCACCCAGACTGGAATGCAGTGGCCACTCTTGGCCACCGCAGCCTCGACCTACTGGGCTCCAGTGATCCTTCTGCCTCAGCCTTTCAAGTAGCCGAAACTACAGGCACACACTACCAAGGCCGGCTAATTTTTTGATTTGTTGTAGAGATGAGGTCTCACCAAGTTGCCCAGGTGGGTCTCGAACCCGCGGTCTCAGGCAATCCACTCACCTCAGCCTCCCAAAGCGCAGGATTACAGGCTGAGCCACTGAGCCCGGCTTCCAACACACAATTTAAGACATATTTGAGTAGGCAGTTAAATGATAGACCTACATGCAGATACAAAGATATTAGAGGTTAGGGTTGGTGGTGGTGGAGGTGAAGTGCTGCATTGTCATTGCTGCTGCTGTTTTTCTTTTCCTTTTTTGCAAAATATTGTAAGAAAACTATCTATCAAGTTTAGCACCAGTTTTTACTTGTGGTTTTGATATTTTGATCCTGAATGTTTGAGGGATCAACTCCTTACAGTCTGGGAAAACTCAATTTTATGTTTTTGTTTCAACAATCATTTTAGCCCATAGAATGAAAGTGGAAACTGGCAAACTTTACAGAATACCTATCCATAATTAAGAATCTAATGAAGCTAAAATGAGAACATTGTTTCTTATGGGCCTAAAATTATACAGATAATGCATTTGATAAGCTTCCTTTTTAAAAAAAATTTTCAAGTATGTTAGAGATAAAAATCTGTATATCTGACAAAGGTCTAACATCTAGGATCTACAAGGAATTCAAACATGCCAAAAGGAAAAAAAAAAAAAACAGCCCCATTAAAAAGTGGACAAAAGACATGAATAAACACTTCTCAAAAGAAGATATACGGGCAACCAACAAACACATGAAGAAGTGCTCAGCCTCACTAATCATCAGAGAAACGCAAATCAAAACCACATTGAAATACAACCTAACCTCAGTAAGAATGGCCATCATTAATAAAACAAACAACAACAGATGCTGGTGAGGATGAGGAGAAAAAGGAATGCTTTTGTACTGCTCATGGAAATGCAAACTAGTGCAACCTCTTTGGAAGACAGTGTGGTGAATTCTGAAAGAACTAGAAACTGACCTTTCATATGACCCAGCAATTCCCCTATTGGGAATATACCCGGAGGAACTCAAATCATTCTACAAAAAAGATACTTGCACATGCATGTTTGTTGCAGCTCTATTCACAACAGCAAAAACATGGAACCAACCATTTTGTCCATGGAAGGTGGTCTGGATTTAAAAAAATGTGGTACATATATGCAATGGACTATTATGCAGCCATAAAGAAGGACAAACATATGGACTTTGCAACTTGGATGGATTTAGAGTCTATCATACTCAGTGATCTACCACAGAAACAAAGAACAGAGTACTATATGTTCTCACTCATAAGCGCACCTTGAGCAATTATCACAA
>CAUYQG010060697.1:0-26230 GCA_963574415.1 Tarsius wallacei | reverse complement strand
ACTACATAAAAATGGAGAGTATAAGCAGCTCTCTATAGCCAAAATGCTCAGAGATCCCTATAAAACAATTTCCATTCTATACAATTCAAAAAAAAAAAAAGAAAAGAAAAAAACTAGAGGAAGCTCTTTGTGTTTCTTACTAATTTAAGCATGATTTCATCAGATCATCTCGGTTTCTTTTTTTTTTTTGAGTTGGAATCTCACCCTGTCGCCCAGACTGGAGTGCAATGGCCACTCCCGGCCACCGCAGTCTCGACCTGCTGGGCTCCGGCGATCCTTCCGCCTCAGCCTTCCAAGTAGCTGGAACTACAGGCGCGCGGCTAATTTTTTGATTTATTGTAGAGATGAGGTCTCGCCAAGTTGCCCAGGCGGGTCTCGAACCCGCTGGCTCAGGCAGTCCACTCACCTCAGCCTCCCAAGGCGCGGGATTATAGGCTGAGCCACCGAGTCCGGCCATCTTGGTTTCTTTTAAGCCTAAACCTAAGGCTTGCAATCACTGACAAGTCTTAAAATTGTTAGTATTGTCATTAAAATAACATAACTACTGCTTCTATCATTTTTGAATGGTATGCAAGCCATTCTTGCTGATGATGATATAGTTGATACTATTATTATTATTTAATAGCTAAACTTTGTTGAGTTCTTACCATATGAAGGTATTTTACTAAGAGTGCTACTGAATTGTTTTATCCTCTTGTAATAATGCTACGAGGAAACTATTAGGAGAGTTTCAATACAGAACTGGACACTCCTCTCTTATAAAGCACCGAGTTTTCTTCATCAATCCTTATTTATAAGTTATATATTAACTTTTTAATAAAGGATAATAATATAATTAGGAGCCCTCAATCAATGAGTGCTAAGATCCAGGTGTTCCAATATTTTAGTTTCTAACTAATTAATTTAATTGTTATTATATTATAAATTTGTCATCAGCAATGTTACTATAATTCCTATTTTCAAACAATCCAGTTTATGAGAGTCTAGCAGAAACAGGTAGTACAAAAGCTCACAAAATCTTGCCAGGTTAGCAATCATCACATCAGCCTTTGGGTAGCTGATGATTAGGGCTCAACAATTCCAAGAAGGTTTTCATAGAATGATTTCAGATGGTATGTAGCTCAAATCCTGGGCTTGAGACAAACAACAAAAAGATACTAGCTTTATCTTTCTTTGGAGATTTATAAATGTGGGCCTGTCACATGAATCTTGTAGAGGCAGGTGTGTTATATTGAAGAGTATTTGTCAAAGGAAAGCTTATTTCTATCTCAGAGATCAGGCACTTCCTACCAGTTATGAAAAACTAGCTGAAGAATGTCTTCCATAGCTCAGACAGGACAGAATTCTTTCCTTTTATACAATTCTTCCGTAGCTCAGACAGGACAGAATTCTATCCTTTTATACATATTTGAGAGTGTTCCATCAAAATATGATCATGGGAGTGGTTAGACGTAGCTTTAAATAAACGTACTGCAAAGTAAGAAGAGAAATATGAAATAAAATATTTTTAATAGAAAGGCTGCTGCATTTTTATTGCAGTAGTTTAATGATGAGCAACATTTTATTTATTTTTTATTTTTTTATTTTTATTTTTATTTTATTTTATTTTTTTGAGTTGGAATCTCACTCTGTCGCCCAGACAGGAGTGCAGTGGCCGCTCCCGGCCACCGCAGCCTTGACCCGCTGGGCTCTGGCGATCCTTCCGCCTCAGCCTTCCAAGTAGCTGGAACTACAGGCGCGCGCTACCACGCCTGGCTAATATTTTTTTTATTTTATTGTAGAGATGAGGTCTCGCCAACTTGCCCAGGCGGATCTCGAACCTGCGGGCTCAGGCAATCCACTCACCTTGGTCTCCCAAGGCACGGGATTACAGGCTGAGCCACTGAGCCTGGCCGATGAGCAACATTTTAAAAACATGTAGCCACATAGAGTACTCACATCATTTGAAAGAACAGTGTTTTTTTGCAAGTCAAATTTATTGAGGTATAATTTATATACAGTATGACTTTTTTAGTGTACAGTTCAAAGAGTTTTGATAAATGAAAACTATTGTGTAACATCAACTTAATCAAGAGTTAGGATATTTTCATCTTCCCAAATGGTTCCTTTCTCCCATTTGTAGACAACCCTTTTCCCCCAGCAAATACTAATCTGTCTTTTGTTTTTATTATTTTACCTTTTCTACATGACATTAAGTAGAATCATATAGTATGTAGCCTTTAATGTCTGGTTTGTTTCACACAGCATAATACATTTGAGATTGATCTATGCTGATATGTGTATTGGTAGCTCATTATTTTTTATCGCTGAATAGTATTTCATTGCATGAATGTATTCATTCACTAGTTGAAAGACATTTGAGTTGTTTCCAGTTTGGTATGCCTATGAATACAGCTGCTCTACAATTCCATGAACTGATTTTGTGTTTACATAAGTTTACTTTTCTCTTGGTTAGATTTTTAGGAGTGGTATTTTTGGGTCAAATAAGCCAATACATACATTTATAAGAAGCTTCCACACTGTTTTCCAAAGTAGCTGAATCATTTTGCATTTCTATTAGCAACGTATGAGTTTCAGTTGCCTTGCATCTTTCGCAACACTTGATATTACCCCTCAAAACAAAGATGTAAAAATCATCAGCAAAATATTAGCAAATGAACACAAAAATATATAAATAGGATACTACATCATGACCAAGTGATGCTGATACTGGAAATTTTACATTGTTTCAGTGGTAAAAGTAAATTAGTATAATTCACCTTATCAAAAGACTAAAGAAGGAAAACTATATGGGCATCTAAATAGATGCAACAAAGGCATTTGAAAGAAGTCAACATGTATTAATCAAGAGCTCTCAAAAAGCTAGAAATTTTGCAAATTGAAAAAATAAAATTAAAAAATTACAGCTAATGTAGTTCTTTGTGGTGAAAATTTGAATGCTTTTTCTGTGTGATCAGGAACAAGACAAGGATGTCTGCTTCTCTACTCCAATGTAAGCTTATATTGAAGATCCTACCCAGCCCAATAAGGCAAGAAAGCAAAATCAAAGATAAACAGGTTGGAAATAAAGAAACAAAACTATCTCTATTTTTAGACAACATGATACTCTAAGTAGAAAATCATTAAAGAAATTGCCAAAAAAAAAAAAAAAAAGGCTAGTAGGGCTTATAACTGAATGTAGGAAGGTTATAAAATACAAGATGGGTATGCAAAAATCAATCACATTTCCATATTCAAATTGACTTACAGGTCTCAAAACCATGCCAGACTTTTCTATTGAAACAAGCAAGTAAGAAGTGTAGCTCGTCCTTAGACATTTAATCTTTCACCACTTCTCATTTCTCTATAATTTCCATAACAGAAGCACAAAACACAGTTGAGGGTACTCAAATATGTCAATTCTAATCTTGTAGTTGATATTGGAGTCTTCCACATCACTTTTATTGTAAAATAAATTAATCATGTTTAATTAAAGGTTGCTATCATAAGTATTACTTATTTAAGCTACTTTGTTCTTTTTCTACACCAATATAATTTAGTGGTTAATACAGTGGAAACATTATCAGCACAATTCTTAGAATTTTTCACTGTCAGGTGAAGGGCACGTTCTAGTGATCACCTTTCTACATACCATAAAGGACTATCCAGTGATTCATCATCTCCAAAACATTAACATGGTACCTCACTTAGATTTTTTAACTTGCAAATATTTGTGAATTATATTGACTGTACCTGCCACATAAATTCCATCTTCTATATGTACTTAAAGCCACCTCAAATTTTTTTTTTATCTCTCTGCCTTCAATTATCTTTATGAATGCACTGTTCTTTATGGTCAAAACTAACAAATAGGAAATCCCTTTTTCATAATGTGAAATTTTTATCTGCTCTTTTCCCAGAGGAAAATATTATGCTATTAGATATGGACCTTGAACTATGTCAGCTCCAAGAAGAGAATGAAGTATAAGTGGAAAAGTCCAAGTAAATTTCTACTCCATCTTTCCTAAATTAAAGACACATGGGTACTCTGAATATGGAAGAAAATATATCTTTTCCTGTTTTTGACACTCTAACACTCTGAACTTCTTTACTCCTGGCATCACTGGGATCAAGTGAGGCTTTTTTTTCATTGGTTTGTTTGGTTCCTTTACATCTCTTGCAGGGAGTTGTAATTACGATTCTTCTATTTTGAACATAGAAGAAATCACCTAAAATCTTCTTACAGTTCCTTCTCCAGTGCCAATGAAGCGATGGTGTATAGCCATAAGTTAAGGTTGGCTTCTTTCCCTTGCTAGCACATTTCTCACAGATGGTTACAGATGTGTTACCAGAATATGCTGCAACAGAAAAATTCTGAGAGTGAGTGACTTAGTTATTTTCCACTGATATGAAATCTGATTACTCTTAGCAGGTAAGATTCTCTATCTGGTAACTCCTTTTCATAACATTGTCATCCTAACACATGGTTTCCAAGGTCAACATCATAGGGGAAAAGGGAACATGGAAATAACAGACTGACTCTTAAGAATTTCAGCTAATAGTGATATGTGTTATTTGTTAATCTAATTATGTGTCTGTGCCTAAAAAGCAAAGAGACTGAGAAAGATTGTTTTTCTGTGAACCTAGAAGGGGAAGAAAAATCAGAAATGGGTGAGGACTAGAAGTGTCTACTATGCCACAAGACTCCTCACCTATTTTATCTCTGAAGGGGAAACCATATTGATCCATCTATCAGTAGCTTGACTGCCTGCATACGTCTCCCAATTTACATGTAATACTTGAGGAAAATCAAAGGTGGTGCACCATTCATAAGGGAAATCAGGTAAAAATTAAGAAAACATTGACTCTTATGGGTACCAATGATAAAAGTAATATAAAGGAACATTTGAGTGTCATGTTTTTAATACACATAGTATAAATTATAATATTCCATTTAAGAGACTGGACAAGATATGAGTTATTATGTAATCTATATGTCTTGATTGTTGAAATTGAGGAAAGAGAAAGGTGAAAAATTGAATAATCAGGAATTCAGTTTTTTGAAGTCAGAAAATCAGATTCCTTGTTCTTGTCTCTAAGTCAAACTGGATTCTAGAGTGGTTAGAAACATACTTTTAAAGACCAATCAAAGATAAAATGTTTCTAATCCCACTTTTTATATGGAATTGTTATTGTTTTTGCTTGATTGTGTTATATACTTTGTGGAGTGACTGGACTATGGTTACAGATGTGTTACCAGAATATGCTGCAACAGAAAAATTTACTAAAGGTCACATAGCTAGCTAGTGTTGTAGAGTTGGGACTTGGACCTAAGCATTCACCTAGATTTTCAATAAAATATTTATTCCATAATATACAAAAATGTTATTTTTTTCACCTATCCTATGCAAAGCAAATTTAAAAGTATACATGTACCCGGGGGTTCGAGACCAGCCTGGGCAACTTGGTGAGACCTCGTCTCTACAATAAATCACAAAAATGAGTGGGGTGTGGTGGCGTGCATCTGTAGTTTCAGCTACTTGGAAAGCTGAAACAGAAGGATCAACTGAGCACAGCAGGTTGAGGCTGCAGTGGCTGTGAGTATTACCACTGTACTCCAGCCTGGGCGACAGAGTGAAACTCCAACTGAATAATTTGAAAAAAGTATACATGTAAACCATATATAGGTTTGACCTGATCACTATACAGATGTTAAATATCTAGACTATTATTAACTTTATGTTTTTTTCTACCACCAATATATGTAATTATTTTTACTTTAGGAAGAAAAAACTACCAAATAATATTAGTCACATTGATATTTGCTTTGGTTTCATTTTATCTTGTATTTCTATCAAGAAGTTTATGTAATTTCTTATATGTAAATCATGCATAATCACTTATAAAATACCAACAAATGTGATCATTTAAAAAAAACTAGAGCTGAATGAAGAGATTGATTTTTATCATAGTAATTGTGTTGACTCTACATTAGAGGGTGTTAGTATTTAATTTTCTTTTTTAACAAGTCCATTAATGAAATGCCAATAGAGAAAACACTTGTGTAACCTATTCTCAGGAAAATAGCACTGAAGACAATTTAAAAATATTTATTCAATTTATTGGTCATTGATACTGTATTAGTAATTGGTTGTTCTTTATTGTAATAGCCAGTCTTATTCTCAAGGAATTAATTTCAATATATCTGGTATATAAAGTCAACTACTTAATATAATTTATCATGTTACTTTAAGAGGTAAAATGGGACATTGCCCTAGGTCTACTGGAGATTTATATTGCTTAATAAATTGCTAAAAGTTTCAAATAACACTATATTCCAATACTAGGTAAAATCATAAATAGATAACACTAAGTAAAATTCATAAATTTAGAGATGAGAAAAATCGTGAGAACACAAGCAGCAGATGTAGTTGTGTTAGGAATAGATCTGGGTATATTAGGAAAAGATTCAGCATGTGAATCCAGTAGTTCCAAATATGCAGTCAAGGAAATTTTCAACGTGATGAGGGAGACTGAATTCACATCTTTTCACTGTAAGATCTTTGGATAAGTGAGCTTTGGGTAAGAGTATAGTGCTATAGAATTTTTTCTTCTTTTTATGATGGTTCTACCCAGCAAGCCTGGAAATGAACTCCCCTCTCTCTGACCTTCTATTCTAGTAATATCTCAAGTCACAGAACTGCCTACTTTAAAGGAAATATACTTATGCTTTGTGCACCTAAGAGCAGGAGAGTGCTCATGTGTGGCTGAGGATAAAGTAAATTATCTGGGCGGCCTGGACTAAATACATCTTTCAGTCATTTGCTATCATGCCACCATTTGCCCCACACTAATCCTGATACATCAGCAGTGTCCAATAAATATTTATTGAATATGTAAATGAATGAATAAATGAAGAAGTGAATTAAGCTGTGTCTCCATTTCTCTACAGAAGCATTCTGTGATTCTGATTGCTTGAGAAAGAGCACTGGCTGCTGAAAGTCTGCCTCACCTAGTTCTAATATGTCCCTGTTTGCATCCTCTCTAAGAGAAAAAGTATCCCGGCATTTTTCAGAAAGGCTTTTTAACACAGTGCCTTACATAGAGTAAATGTACAATAAAATGTGTTGATCTGAATTGAAATGGGAAAAAAAAACTCTGTGAAAAGCTGACAGTGCAATTACTTTACCTAGATCACGCATTCCTCGTTGACCATATGCCCAACATTCATGAACATATGTTATGTTTGTTTTGGGTAATTTTGCTCTCTAACTATTGCACAATGGTGAGTTTTGCACAAAGCCCATATGATCAGTGTCTAAAGCACAGTAATTCTTCTTCTTCTTTTTTTTTAATGAGTGTATGTTATCCCAGTTACAGAGCTGAATATCATTTAGGGCATTATGCTACCAAAAAAAGGGAGGGGGGGGATAGGACAAGCAAAAGAAATGCATTACAGACCAAAGCAATTGAACTTTGCAAGGATAAAAGGGATTAAAAGATGGTCTCAGATAATGGAGGCCTAATGGGTAGAGGATAATGTCATTTTGTCATAAATGTGCACAAGCAGAAAGTGAGAAATCATTGGAAATAATGATTCTGAGATAAAATCCATTACTCTTACTGGGAAGAAGGGTAAATTCAGTCTGAAATTCTATCCTCTAGAAAATTTGAACACATTTTAAAAGATACACTTTAAGAAGACAATCTGCATTGATGACATTATAAGCATCTTTCAATCATGTCTGGCAAGAAGATTAATGATGAATAATCCAGTAGGGCTAGAGTACTGGTTCTGTAATTCACTACAGTATTTTTCTGGCTGAATACTTCAATCTATAAACATCACAACACAAGTCAAAAGTTACATATTTCTAGCCACCCTCGGTGGCTATTAAATTAAACAATATTCTTCAACCTTTTAAATGCTGCTAGAGTGTTCCATTCCTTACTTTTGCATTGAATTTCAATTTGACCACAGAAAATAGTAGTCGTAGAGCTTGTCACAGAATATTCAGCTGGTTGAGAAAAAAATAGAGGTATTTTTCCTGTTATAAAATGGCTCAGGGAACCACGTCCAACAGGCAAGTTTATGAAAGTAAAAGGCAGGGAAATAACTGCTGAATAAGAACAACAACAACAAAAAGAATGTTTTATTTTATGAGGTTTGTGGGGGAAAATGTGTTTCAAGAAGTCAGATGAAGAAAAGAATCATTATCATCTTCACCGTAGTCATCATCATCTTCATCCTCATCATCCCACTGAAAGCAACTTATCTGTATAGTTAGCAGGAATGGGTTTCCTCAATCTCTTAGAGAACTTTTATCTTGGAATGTGTGCATAGATATCTTTTATCTATGTCTAAGTAACTCCAAATAGTCTTCTTGAATTCTGGATAAAGCCAAATAATGCTAGTTGTAACCAGCTAGAGGTGAAATTCAAATTATTTATTCAAATTTCCTTAGATGACATATTCCTCCTTCAATCTCCTTCAAGCAAATACTGATTTTCATTATTTTATTTCTGATTATTAATGCTACTTTGTTGACCAAACCTGTGAGGAGACTAAAAAAATGGTCTGACTCAGGAGCAGCTGGAGTATTTCTTTCTTTAATTTTGCATTGGGTTTTAATTTCAGCTACAGAATATGCTACTTGTAGAGACTGCCACAGAAAATGTAGTTAACCAAGTAAACAGTAGTAGAAGTTAGCAAGTATATAGTGGAGAAACATATTTAATGTCATTTCTTTGAACTTGTTCCATACAAGAACAGGGTTTAATTGTTTGGTGTAATTCTATACATCTATAGCATAATGCCCAATTGGCCTGTCTTCCAGGCTTGTTTTAATCCTTTTGCATCTACTTACCTTACCTCATCTAAAAAATAAAAAGTTTTAGAATTGTAGTGGCAGTTTAGTACAAGGCTTAGCACCCAAAGACTGTGGATGAAATCCAAGCCTTGGAACTTGGGTTGGAGAAAAATTGAGTAGACAGAAAATGACACTGATGTTATCTCCTTCCCTCTCTACCATAAGGGACACATTCTATTTACTGGGACTCTTGTTTTCTTCTTTTCACAACCCACCCTCATCTCCACATCCCATGTTCTCGTTTTTGTCTGCCCTTTCACAGAGACTTGCAACCAAAATAACAAATTTTGATTGCTGCCTACCCCATCTCCCCAATGCAAAATACCTGTTACCCAAATTAATATCCTACTAAGGTGGTGTAAAGTAACTTAAAAGTCTGAAAAAGTAATCTCTGATATGGTGAAATGACTAATGAAGATAAACACTAGGAATATTTAACTTGTAGTGAGTACCGTTGTTTGCTTCAAATTAACCTCTAATGTAGATCACAGAAGGAGAAATCATTGTAATATAAGGCACATCTCAGGAGCCCTTTCATTTCCCCATGGTGAATTCAGTAGGTGGCAGGGCCTGACTCATGATGGCTGGGGAAAGTAGACTTAGTGCAGTGCTTCCCAAGTCCAGTTCAGTGATGTCAGTGATGTCAGGTTAAAATAGCTCATGGTGGGAATATTTACGCCATGGAGATCAGAAATGCTACAAATCAGATTTTTTTTCCTGGAGAGCTAGTTGATAAACATTTATCAGGACATGACTGATTGAATTTAAAAAATAAGATACATTTTCACATCGTTGCGGGAATATGGTAATATTAGTAAAGAATCAGAATTTCATAGAAACTTACAGGGGACTGGGTCTTTCACCCATCTACCAAAAATTAATACAATATTTGTTTTATACACAAAATTTTACTTAAAAAATTAAATGTTATTTTTGAAAGAAAAATGTTCTAGCCAAGAAAAAGTTGGAAAACCATTACTTTTTAATTCCTCTGAAAAGTGATTTCTTTTGTTTGATTTTTTCTATTGTTTGATTTTTTTCTGTAACTGACACACTTAAATAAGTGACTTTTGGGATGTTTTCATATTTCTTTCATTGTCTCTAGACATTTGTTAGTCCTTATACAATTTATTAATGTTCTTTTATTACATCACATTTGTAAATCCACCTGTTCTTTGATGCAAACTATCCACTACTGGGAAGAAAGAGTAATTCTAGATTTGTTATCTTTATTTTATGAAAATATGCAAACATGAACAAAGACAAAGTTGGGAAAAGAAATGCCAGGAGGGACAGAAGAGAAATTTTAAATGACAGAAATAGGAATAGTATAAAATGACCTATTCAGGTAACGAAGATACTATAACAAGTGGTGGTAGTGTGGCACACTAAAAATATCAGGAACAGGCCGGACGTGGTGGCTCAAGCCTATATTCCCAGCACTTTGGGAGGCTGAGGTGAGAGGATTGCCTGAGGCCAGAGTTTCGAGACCAGCCTCAGCAACTTGGTGATACCTCATCTGTTCAATAAATCAAAAAATAAATAAACAAATAGCTGGGTGTGGTAGTGCACACCTGTAGTTCCTGCTACTTGGAAGACTGAGGAGGAAGAATTCCCGGAGCCCAACAGGTCAACACTGGAGTGGTCGTGAGTGTGCCACTGCCCTCCAGCTGTGGCAATGAAGTTAGACTCTGACTCAAAAAAGAAAAAAAAAATCAGGAACATTTGAAATCAGAGACATCTGGGTTTAAACACAGTGTCTTTATGTAATAACGATGTCATTTTAATCAAGTTATTTAACCTCCCTAGGTTCAATTTCCTGTCTGTAAAATGGAAACAATACCCACCACACTAGTTTGTTTCTATGAAATAAGATGACATATTACAAATGCCTAGTATTGTCATATAATAATGTAATAACCATGTTTAAATGTTTAAAAATAATTTTATTAGGAATGTGTGTAGGTGTATAATTACATGATTCATCTATAATGTATGCATTATATATAACATATAATTAACATTGATATTAATATAGCAATAATTTGAATATAGTTAATCTGAAGCAACAATGCTATCTGGCTCAGAGACTGATACACAGTAGAAAACATTTCATAGAGTCATGGAATTTTAGAAACAGAAGATTTCACAGCAATGAGCTAATCCAATCAATTCATTTGACATATGAAGACTCAGGAGGTTAAGAAATTAATCCATGTAAATTCAAATCCAGGTTAAGTGATTTGGCCTTTAGCATGTTATGTAACCTTTCTGAGTTCAATTTCCTCTTAGTATAGAGGGAATAATTCCTGCAGCACTAGCTATTTCTCAGATTAAATGAGATAATACAGATGGTTAAGCAGCAATCACAGTCCTGGGATTCTGGAATACTGAAGTACAGTAAGACATAAAGCCATGAACTCTTCTCCTCACCTGTCCACCCACATGTAGCCAGCCTCAGTGGTTCTATACATTCTGTGACTCGTGCTTAATCATTTACTTCCAGAGCATTAAGCAGTGAGAGCATTCTTCTAAATGATGATGTGGTTATTGATCTAAATATAGCTTGTGTCTCTCTGTGCATTGTTTTTCTATGCTACAGAAAAAAAAAAACAAAAACGATGTCTGTCATCACTGTCTCAAAGGCTGCTAAAGCAAGGAAGAGAAGTTCCAAGTGTGTAGGAGGCAAAATAATGTGTCTGCATTTTCTGCCCCATTTCATTTTGTAGTTCATGGTCATACCATACATTTGTTTTGAAACGTATTACACACACCGTGGTGGAAAATGCAGTCAGCTATTTGGTGTTCTGAGATAGGAAATGACTGTGACTAACAACAAAGTCCTGAATAAATAGTTAGTATCCACATTGCCCGAGAAGCACTGCTGCCATCAGTTCAACTGCTCTCTGCCTATCTCTGAGCTGCAGGCAGTGGATTGAGAGAGCAGAACACTGTCTGGAATGAGAGTCTAATGCAGATAGGACTGTTTCGAGGACAAAGATTTGGAAAGTATATCCTCTACTTGCCTAAACCTTCAGAAACTCCGAAAATCCTCAGAATCTCTGAGATATTTCATGAACATGCCTAGATCACATGACTAAGAATTCAAAGATCATGTTAAATCTAGCATATATAAAAATGGATGCAAATGAATCAAATCATACAGTCTAATCACCTATTCCTACTCATGCTGGTGGGATTTCTGCTTAATATCCTCTTTAGAATACATTAACAATATTAATATTAGTAATAGTAAACTTAAATTCAGAATGAAAACATAATAGTTCCCAACTCTCTCAATACTGTTTGGTTTCCTAAAATAATCTCACTTCTTATGTCTCTACCACAACTAATTTGTATTCAGCTTACTTATCATTGCATGTAACTGTTTAGTTGAATGTGTTATGCTATATCTATACAAATAGAATACATAAATTTGCATACATTTAATTTTTCATGTATGATCTATTAATAGATTGAAATTTTGTTGACTGGCAGTTTTAAGTGTTTATTTTAAGAAAACAATTAAGTCATAAAAGTAAACTAACTTTCATATTCTAAATATCAATTCTTTAGTCTCAATAGTCAAGCATTTTGTTGCAATAATAGCCTAATGGAAGACTCTAGTTGTCTTTGGGAACTCATCCTTACCTGTTTTTAAAAGTCATTTGCAGATTACTACTTATAAATTGGACCAAATTCTTTTTGTTCTACTCTTATTTCCTACCTCACCATATCTTGGCATAACATATTTAATAGCTTTTCTATCTGCTATTTGAAGTGGGATTTTCTTTATTCATTTTAAAATTACCTCACCCACATGTCAAAAGGTTCTCCTTATTCTAGTAGTTCAGGATTTAATGAACAAATCCATGTTCACCATATCTGTACCATGTGTGATTAAATAAATGTCAATCATGTCTTCTTTTAGTGTCTGCTACTCAAAAGTCTTTTTGTCAGTTTCTAGCCCTTTTAGTCTGTTGTCATAGCAGCCCTAACCCCTCCTCCACTCTATTTATCATTCTAGTTAAACTTTCCTCAACATTTTGAACTTCACTCTTAGTTTCACAGGTAACAAGGACTGTGTACAATAACCCATGCAGAAAACAGTGTAATTAGATTCTTCATAGCACCTTAAATAGTGATAATGATAATACATAATAATAATAGTAATGAAAGTTGGTATTTGGCACATAGTAAACAGCCAGTAAATGGAAGATGTTATCATCTATTATTAGTTATCATTGATTAGGTCCTATTCTTCTCCAGACATTTCAAATGAGGCATTTCATTTAATCAGGCACTTCACATGCAGCATCTCTTTTAATCTTTTCCTCACTCTTCTAGAACAGATACTGTTTAAAGAGATGATGCTTGAGTCACATAGCTAGTAAGTGTCAAAGTTCAAGTCTGGTCCTTCTGATGCTCAAATTGCAAGCAATGCTCTTTTTTATGAATGCAACATTACTGTACCAATACTGATATCAATAATCAATCAGGTATAACTAATCATCTCCCATGTTTGATATTGTATGGCTTTCAAAAAAAGAATGG
Source organism: Tarsius wallacei (assembly GCA_963574415.1). Taxonomy (NCBI): domain Eukaryota; kingdom Metazoa; phylum Chordata; class Mammalia; order Primates; family Tarsiidae; genus Tarsius; species Tarsius wallacei. The sequence goes on along the minus strand of CAUYQG010060697.1, from coordinate 12,827 downwards.
TATTTTCTCTGCTCTTAGGGAAAATAAAGCCTATTGGGGCAATGGAATAAGCAGGTACAAAATACTATCACACTAATAGAAACTCTGGCCTCATAAGTGCTGTAGCAGTTACCAAGAAATGTGAAGTGTCTCTCATCAAAATGCTTTAAATAATGTCCATTCAGTAATGTGGACTTCAGAGACAAAAACAAATAAGTTGTTCTTTCAATGAAGCAAAAGGTAGAATAACTTGATAAATATATTCATAAATACATATCTTAATATCTTGATTCTATATTACTTAAAACAGACGAGTTTTTAGGATATTTTAAAATGACAATTATGTAATTAGAAAAAAGAACAATTAACCCTTGTTGAGATTTCTTCTTTTTCTAACATCTTATCTGTCTTTAATGGCAACACCATTCATTGACATGAGTTCACCCAATCTCTGCCACCATGTAGAAACCTCAAGTGCATCCATGTTTCAGTCTTTGAGAGAATGATTTCTATGTTAGCTGGCATTTAGCAAAAAGAGTGCTAAAGATTTTTTTTTTTTGAGTTGGAGTCTCACACTGCTGCCAAGGTTGGAGTGCAGTGGCACTCTCACGGCCACTGTAGTATCAACATGCTGGGCTCAGGTGATCCTTCTGCCTCAGTCTTCCAAGTAGCTGGAACTATAGACATGTGCCACCATGCCCAGTTAATTTTTTTTTTTTAATTGTAGAGATGAGGTCTCACCAAGTTGCCCAAGTTGGTCTCTAACCCCTGAGCTCAGGCAATCCTCTCACCTCGGCCTCCCAAACTGCTGAGATTATAGACATTTATGAAGATATAATCATGACTCTCATACTGATAAACAATGAACGCATGTAAAAAAAAATTTTTTTTTTTTAGTCAGAGTCTCACTCTGTCACCCATGTTGGAATGCAGTGGGAAGCTCGATCTGCTGGGTTCAGGCGATCCTTCCGCCTCAGCCTTCCAAGTAGCTCAAATTACAGGTACACGCCACCATGCCTGGCTAATTTTTTAATTTATTGTAGAGATGAGATCTTTCCAAGTTGCCCAGGCTGGTCTCAAACCCGTGGGCTCAGGCAATCCTCTCACCTCAGCCTCCCAAAGTGCTGGAATTATAGATGTGAGCCACCACTCCTGGCCTTATGTCAAAGATTTTAGCACACTAGTTTTGTTTTGGTTTTGGTTTTGGTTGTTTGTAGGGATGAGGTCTCACTACTTTGCCCATGCTTTTCTTGAACTCCTGGGCTTAAGCAGTTGCCTCGCCTAGACCTCTCAAAGTGCTGGAATTACAGGCGTGAGCCAATATGCTCAGCCTATCTCATTAGTTAATGAGATAACCAGTGAGGTGGTATGACTGGTTCAAGGAAAACTCAAAGAGCTACACATATATATTCAAATATGAAATGCTGGATACATTTATAAATATATGCAAAATAAGTTTATCTACAGGGCAAAAATCAATTGCATTCCACCCAACTGATTTGCATGTCTGTGAACAAGAATCATTTGCATTATTATTAATTTTCTACAACTTACAGAGCTGTGAAATAGCTCAAAGAAAATGAAAGGTTGAGGTAACCCACAAGAATGTGCTAGGCAAAATACTCAGTAATCTTCTTTTGGGGTCCTTTGAAATGTATTTACATTTTCTTGTACGGGGTGATAGGGAAGGACTTCTACATGTTCAACATAGCCTAGATATTAAGATTGTCCTTAAGGTGTTATAAAACTAGCACAAACCAAACTGAGGTTCACTTGTGAATATTTTAATTCCATTAGAAACAAGTTAATTTATAAAGGACAAGAGAATTGGAAAAGAAAATGTGACTTTAGGCTGTGGTATGAGTAGGATGGTTTAGGTCCTCTTCTATCAAGAGAATGGAAGAAAACCAATGAGTCTGAGTCTCTATGGCTGCAGTGAAAAGCAAGTCAAGGCAGCAAGTAAGGATCAGATCACTCTCCGGCTCTCCGTGAGAAGACTCTTCTAGCAATGTCAAGAATATTTTCTATGTAAGATCTATAAAGGATTATTCTCTAGTGGCAGAGGTTGGATGAATTTATGTTTTAAGTAAAGTGGCATTTGAAGGGACAGTGTTTCTAAGAGTTTCACATTATAAAAAGGATGGATACTTTCCAGTTCTCTTGAAGAAAAATCTGTGATATACTATTCCAGCTATCTTTTTTGAGCAGTTATTTTATCCTCATGAGCAAATATTCTTATTAGACTCTCAAAATATGATTTTAATCACTGTTTCTGCCAGTGTCGTGGGAATGCTTTAAGTTCTTGGAACAAGATGACATTTGCTAAAATTGATATAATATCACCCATCATATGTTTATTTTGTTGCTTTTAATTGCTGTATCTTTCAGCACAATTCTGAAAATAGTAGAAAGGCTTAGAGGTTTGGACATAAACACTGATACCAAGTTTTTATTTTTCACTTTGATTTAAGGCAGCAAAGCTTAAGCTACTTCCGCCCGAGTTGTTTTGTTTTTCAATATTCTGTTTCTGCATGAGTGCACACTCATAACCCACCATCATGCCTTTGTACTTCAAATACTCAGCAAGAACTTTTTTCCTCTACAGATGTACATTATGTTTTGCTTTATTTTTCTCAAGACTTCAGTCCAAAGAAGAGTTTAAAAGTCATGCAATTAAACATGCTCTGACTTATTACTTGAGCAGACCTGTGCCTTTGAGAGTTAGGAGAGGCAGAAGCCTAAGGAAACCTTCTAATAGAGTTGCCACATTTTGAGTTTCCACCAGCTTGAGCCGTGTTCTCTCATTTCACAAATATCCTTAAGTATTTACCTTGTCCTCTGATCCTTTGCTACTTTGGAATGATGAATAATCTTCCTCATTTGAGGTTCACTGAAGCTTTAACATTTTCTGACTTTTCTTCCAAGAAAGCATACTTGACCTTGTTTCTGTTACAACAGCATCTGGCATTGTGATTGTCTGCCTCTTGATAGACTATGTAAATAAAGGGCAATAAAAACTTAATTATGTATTTCCCAGAATTTTAAATTTGATTAGGAAGTTATAGTTTTTAAAAAATGAAGCCAGGCTCAGTGGTTCAGCCCGTAATCCCACGCCTTGGGAGGCTGAGGTGAGTGGATTGCCTGAGCCTGAGGGTTTGAGGCCCGCCTGGGCAAGCAAGACCTCATCTCTACAATAAATCAAAAAAATTAGCCAAGCGTGGTAGCGCGCGCCTGTAGTTCCAGCTCCTTGGAAGGCTGAGGCGGAGGATTGCCGGAGCCCAACAGGTTGAGGCTGCGGTGGCCGGGAGCGTGCCACTGCACTCCAGTCTGGGCAACAGAGTGAGACTCCAACTCAAAAAAAAAAAAGAAAAAAAAAGATAAGAAAAGAAACTGTAGTACAGGTAAAGAATTGTATACTTTGTGTCAAATTGGGACATAAAATAAAATCAACCCTAAATTATGCTGTGGCCATAGTGTCATAACACGAAGGACAATTAAACACATAGAAGAAGAAATAATCTAACTTCAAACTAAAACACAACCGAAAGCATTTAGTTGTTTAAATAAAAATTTATTTGAGTAAAAATCTTACTATTTCCTAATTTACTCTGGTTTAATGTATTACACCCACCTACTTCGCATTTGTAGTTCAATAGTTGCTCTTTAAGTTATTTACATCAAGAACACCTTCTGGCAAAGGAAGAGTGAGGGTGATATGTGCAGAAAGAAGAACTGTGGGCTCCATTAAGTCAAGTTAGTAAGACCAGTCCTGGCAGGGAGAAATAAATGAGACACTTTCTTACACTTTCTCACTTAGGAACATATGGAGGCAAAAAAGAGTGGATGAATATGGCCAGGGATTCTAGAAGTCCAGTTACAGGAAGCAGAATCCAAAAAACTTGCCTAGTTACCTTATTTCTCTTCTGGGGACTGCAAGGCTATGAGTATTCTACGTTGAGAAACACAATCATTCTAGCATTTGTATATGATGAGTAGCTTTTAAAAGACAAAAAGACAAAAAAAATCCCCTGCAACAGTGATTGTTAGTCCATCAGTGCTGACCCCCACTTCAGAGTTACTGATATACTAGGTCTAGGTTAGGTCCTGATAATTTGCATTTTTAGCAAATGATAGGTGAAGTTGATGCTATGGATTATGGCACCACACTTTGGGAACACTGTTCTTTTATTGAGTGTTTTGTTCTTGTACAAGTCCAGAACTTTATATATTCTTAGATATAAATTTGTGAAAGTATATTACTTACAGTGAAGAAATATAAGTGAATTAAGATTAACAATTGTCTTTGGGATGTTATAGCATCCTAAACAGGATGATTAAAACAACAGAAATGTATTTCTCACAGTTCTGGAAACCGGGGAGTCCTAGATCAGGGTGCAGGCAGTTTCAGTGTCTGGTGAAAGTCCTTTTCCTGGTTTACAGGCAGCTGTCTTCTCATTGCATTTTCACATGGTAGAGAGAGAGAGATCATCTCTCTTCTGTCTCTTGATATAAATACAGGAATTCTGTTCATGATTGCTTCACACTCATCAGCTCATCACCACCAAAAGGCCCCACCTCCAAATACCATTACAGTGGGGATTAGGACTTTAGCATATGATTTTTGGGGACCAAAGACCTTTAGTTCCTAGTAACAGAGTAAAATTAATTTCTTAAAAAATATATCCTAGTAATACACACTTTTTCTAAACAATGTTTTTATTTTCAGATTGTTTCTGATATAGTTACCGATGCAGTTCTAGTTCATTTTATAACTTGGTTAGACTTCTCTTATACTTAGGAATAAGAATTTCTTGCATGATTAGAATCCTCACTGGAAGAGACTGTTAGTAGATTAACAAAACAACTGACTTGGATGAATTTAATATCTGTAAAAGCCAATTAAGTTCATGTAAAATTATAGGAACATCATTCATTTCCCAATCAGATCCTGGCACTTTGGGTAGGCTAGATACCTGCCTTGTACATGTCCAACTAGTTTATTGGCTAATTAAGTAATAATAATCAAAACACTTAAGGTTTTCAAGAATTAATGACGAGTTGGGAGTCACTTCTTATTTGTTCCTAAATCTATTATCTCCCTCAATCAGTCAGTAACTCTTAGAAAATATAGATATAATTAGTAAAAGAAGATAATTAGAAGACATAAGACTATATATAATCTTTTGAGGGAATAACACTAATTTTTGACAAAGTATTTTACAATAATAAAAGTCAGTCCAGAGGCTCAATCCATTTCTCAGGATTTCATTCTGTTTATAATTAAGCAACAGTGACCTGCAGGTTAGTCTTCCCTTGGCTGTTAACAACCAGCTGGAGAAGCTGAGGGCTATTTTTGCAATTATAATCTGTGAAGATTGAAAAACATTAAGATAAATAAAGGGTCCACCTTATTAACAGGCAACTCATTTCCACACTTGAATACATATCAATAGGGGTTCCAAGTTCAATCTCCCTCACTGACCTCTACCAACTTTTTAAAGACAGCCTGTAGGGAGGTGGCACCTCTCTGCACTTTCTACTGGGCTTTGCAATCCACTTTCAAGAGGCTTGGGGAGGGTGGTGACTGTTGAAATAATAGCATAAGACCAAAAGCTTTCAAATCCATTTTGAAAGAAAGCATGTTCCAAAAAAAGACAAAATGCATTTCTGGCAATAAAAAAAAAACCCACTTCTTTATATTTATAGCTTTGACAGTCAGTTATGATGCTGAGTTTGTAGCCAGCAATCTAGGTATTAGTGAAATGGCTCAGGCTATGACCTTCAATGGATCAAAATTAGTTCATAATTACTAAATACTCATGGGAGCATGCCATTTGTCAGATTTAAGAAATATACTCAGCTTTGAAGTAATGCAATGTCCAATTCTCCCTGATGAACCCTTGAAAAAGTGAGATAATGACATTTATTATTTAATTACCTGACATATTTTTAGAGGTGATGATTTGAAATTAGAAGAAGAAGATCCATCATTTGGATAAAGTTGAATAAGAAAGGTACAAAAGAGATTTAATAGATGCAAAATGCAAAAGGAGCACATGTCTATATGTTCACAGCTATTGTAAAAAGAAAGAAAAGTGACTAGCTTTTCTGGGAAATAAAACAAAACTGTGAAATTGAGAGTGGGGGAAATGTCAGAACTGATCAGAAATCAACTGAATCAGTTTGGTATTATGAGACTGAGGTTTTGTTTTTGTCCCTCCTGGCCTCATTCTATACATCAATATGTCATGCCAATTCTTTGTATCTAAGTGGTCTTCAATAGAGAGGAACTGGATATATGTACTGTACATTTTACCAGTAGGTTTCTGGATGACATGGACTCATCACTTAACCTATTTTGACATTAACTTCAGCATCTGTCCATGAAAGAAAGAAGACTAGATAATTTTCAAGTTTCTTTTTCTTTTTCTAGATTGGAATATATACTTCATTTGGAAAGTAAATTGGAGAGAAAAAGAGAGAGGAGATTCACCTCCCCAAGGTAGGGAAGAAGGTCATAGCTAGGAAACATGGCAGCCATAGCTCAAAGAGCCATGTGAACACATCAGAGTTTAACAAAGCAATGGCCTCAAGTTTCTACCATGCTGTCACAGATCCTGTCTCAATAACTTGTGATGGACCAACTTTGTGGTGGACCAACTTTAAGACATGTTGTGAGAACTGAGAGCTTGAAAGACAATGGCACAAGTATAAAATGTGGTTCCAATTAAAAGGCCATTTTTAGAAAGTGCCAAGTACATAATTAAAAAAAAAATCTACTTTAACTTTCTGGGATTGAGTGTAGAAGTTGAGAGTGATCTTCATTGTTCTCCCAGCACTACTTCTAATCTTAGTTCAGAGTCCATTCGCCCTAACTATCCAAAGCTGCCTATTGTTATATTCCACCTGGGACCTGATGTCCAGTGTTGCTAATATGCCAATTGCTGCATCTGCCCTAATTCTTCCCTCTCTTCCAAACCAGTACTATGCTTGTACCATTTCACTCTGTACCTGGTAAGAACTACAGATTCTAAGAAGCAAATAACTGTTGACTTTATTCCTCCTGTTAACCTTTCTGAGAAAATATAATTTTCATAAAGGGCTTTTAAAAGCAGTGTCTTAATTATAAGGAATTACAATGGCATTAAATGATGAGAATTTTAATTAGCAATACAGAATAGTGCAGAAATGGTTTGGACAGTGGAGCAGGGTGTCTTCTGTGTCACCCTTCAGTTCCCAAAGTTTAAGTGACCAACAACTCTATATTCCATGTCATACCTAACTCATATCACATAATACTTAAATTACCTAGCCAAAAAAAAAGTATAAAATATGGGCACTAGAATAAGACAATGTAGGTTTGGAATCTCATCTTCACCTACTAATAGTTGTATGACTTTGAATTACAGATAGTTATAATCTCTCATCTGTATAATATTTTATTGTTTCCTCATCTGCAAAATGGGAGTAATAATAGTTTCTACCTCTTAATATTTGAGGGAGAATTAAATGACTATATATGTATGACAGCTATATATAGAGTATATATATAGTAATTTAATTCTCCCTATCATATAGTCATTTAATTCTCCCTATATAGTCATACACACACACACATACACACACACACATACACACAGATATCGGTACAGTGATAGTTACTTCAACCCTGGTAATTATTAATATAATTAACAATTCAGTCAAATATATAATAGAAATGTTAGAATTAATTTTCAATTAAAATAAAATGTTATGAAGGAAGATTTTCTCTGTGAAGTACTTGACCCCAATTTTATTTTTCCACTTGGTGGACAAAGCCAGCTGACTGAGCATAGTCATGGTTAACTATTGGGTAGTCTTCAGTGGAAGCAAAATGGCAATTATTCTTTAATAGAGAGTAGAAATGTCCTCTTATATCTGAGCCACTGGGACATCAACTAATTAAAATATGACCTAATCCAAACATAGTGAAATAAGGAAGATAAATTATCTTTAAAATTTTTACTGAAAATGTCACTTTTTAAATACATAAATGGAAAACAAATAAAATTTTTGGTTGCATATGTCAGTTGATAAGAAGTAAAGAGATACAGTATTGGAAAATAACAAAAAAAGTAGGCTCAAGGATGAAAAGACCTGCAAAAAAAGTTTCCAACATTTAAATCCAAGTACAAGTAGTAAGAAATAATTTCTAGAACAGCAACAACAAAACAGATATATAAGACAAGTCATTACAGGCTAAAATGCACATAAAGAAAATTTCATATTCTTCAATATGGAGGAAGTTGTGAAACATGCCATTGATACAATGCATACAATCTTATTTTGAGCCTCCCATACCCTGAGAATATTTAATTTGATGTTTACTGGATTATTTACAACCAGCTTTATTAATACACTGGGATAAGTATCTCAAAGAGATCAGTAAGTTATATTGTACCCAAAATTCTTTTCCACGGTTCCCTGTCTTGTCTTTTGATTTTGTGAATAGAATAACCAGCCTTGCAAATGATCTCTGAATATGTGCCAGTTTAGGCTCCACAGAAGTTTAACAAATTAGCTTCTTTTGATTTGTTGCAAATTGCCATGGAAGAGAAAAAAACAGGGCATGTTTGCACCCAGAGAGTGGAATTTCTGTTTAATCATCTTGCCCCTGTGGATTGAACTTGAAATAGGAGAAACATGTTTTCTTAGTTCTCTGGCTCCCATAGGCCATGGGTTTAATGTCAAAATTGCCCGTCCATTCATTGAACTCACACGGTTATCCAAACAGACCACTCTTAGAATCTCATTGTTCAACTCTTTACTTTACATTTAGCAACCTGGGGGAAAGAATGAGTGATAGAATAAAGCTATAAAATTAAGGGCAGGATAGAAAGTACCGTAACTCCTGAGGGAAAGAAATGAGCAGTCTATTCATCAAATCTGACAATATGTATAAGTGTTAAGAGAAGATAAAAATATGAAATCACTTGAGGGTTAAGGGAAGGAGATAATTTTGCCTAAACCTATCCAGTAGCTTCAGCAATTATATGCTTTCTCTTGCTCAGCTCAGTAGTGGTTACAGACAGAATCAACAGGTTTTTGAATGGAAGTGCTTATACAGTCTCTGTCTTAAAATAAAAATGGTGACTTGTGCAACCTTGCTTAATACTGTAGCTCATTAGACTTACCTTGTATAGCTTTCCTTCACTGTCTGGCCAGATTTTAAAGGATAAAGTCATGGATCCTCCAGATCTCTGTGGTCAATTCTCTCCCTGAGCCAAATGCTGGGGGGTTATTTGTTTGCTGTTTATGTGTGTGTGCACATGCCATCCTTTGTTCTATCAAGGCTTTTTGCCTTAAAGCTTTATTATTTCTATGGCTTTCTGTCCATTATTTTTCCTGAGGTAAAGTCCAACTCAAAATAATACAAATTGTCTTCTCTTTTTGTGTAAGACTTGTGTAAAGAGGTAAGTAATTAATCAAACTGTATTTAAGGGGATTGTTTTCTTTCCTATATTCTCTCTGAGGTTCAAACAACTGTGATAGGTTAGAAAAGAGGATCAAACATAGCATATGTACAAGGCTATAAGGCTTCCTGTTGTCATGGTAGTTGCTATGAGTTAAAAAAAAAAGCAATAGAGAGAGATAATGACTTTTCTACTATTAGACAAAAAGAGAGAGCGACAGAAAGAGAAAGATGGAAAAGACATTCACACAGAGCCAAAAGGATTTTTTGTGCCATGATTGAAGCCCCTTGCAAGCATCCAAGCCGGACTTTGTAAAGGCACTTTCCTGTCCTATTGTGCGTTGGTTTTGATTTGCCTCTCTCCATTTTCTGATGGAGAGAGGCATGTCTATTCTTGAGGACTCTTGAAGAGAAACTGAAAGACTGCTCTCATTTTTGCCTGAAAGATGAGTTTTAAATGAAGTCGTCTAGAAGGCTAGTTCCTGCCTTCTGCTCAGATTCTTCTGAGCCAACCACTTTCTGTGATGAGAACATTAGCTATAATACAATACTAGCCTTGAAAATGCACCTGCACCCATTTAAAGGTAGTATCTGTCACAGAGCAGCTTGTTCTGTGACCAGAGAATCACATAGGCTAGGGTACACAGAAGATAGTCTTTTGTATTCTATCAACAGACATACATATAATCAATTTCACCAGTCTGCTGATTAGTCTGGGTTTTTCTTATTTTTTTAATCTTCACTCGAAGGTAGTCTGACCCAGTTTAAGCTGCCTGATAATCTATACTTCTCTGATATTCTGTTTTTATTTCTCAACATTCCTTTCTATTATTTGACCATCTTTGGTGAAAAACAGCTCTAGCTAATTATCCATACTTTAATGTTGTTCTTATAAGCACAGGGAAAAAAATCAACAAGCAACCAAGGGAGTAGTATAGAAATGGGGGGGGGTAGTGGGTAATTTTTTCATGTTTCAATTACAATAGAAATTTGGCTCCATGAAAATGACATTAAGACAGCACTTCTAAAATTGAATGCGCATCAGAATTACTTGGAGGGCTTTTAAAAACATAGAATGCTGGACCCTACCCCAAGAGGGTTTTTTTACTTTTTTAAAGTCCAGAATAGGGTCCAAAAATTTGCATTTGTAGCAAGTTCTGAGGAGATGTTATTGCTGAGAAGCCCTGAAATAGAGAGAAAAAAAAAAAATCATCAGTTGGAAATTCTACCTGAGGACAAGATGCTCTACCAAAAGTGGCTTTTGCTCCCTTTGGAACTGAACAGCTTGGATGGAGCTGGAAAAGGATTTATGTGAGTAGAAATTTCTTTCTGGGCAAAATGGCAACTCTCCTGCCAAAAGGCTGGATGTATCCATTATTTCACTTTTAATTAGTTCCAAGGATGTGTTATGAAATTTTTAGCTAACTTTTTTTTCCAGCTATCACTTAGAATTTTACATGGTCTCTCTTCGTATTACTGCCACCTGCTGCCGACAGGTTCCAGGTACTTTGGAAGGCAAGATGGAGCAATCTAGCCTCAATTAATGTTAAGGAATTATTAGTGAATTATGCAGAGAAGGTTTGAGACAATACCCATAAGTTAAAAAATAAATAAACGGGCTATTTGTGAATTAAAAGTCTTATGTCTAAAAGGATGGTGATTAACAAATGGAATGAATATTAAAATATTCAGAAGATTGTAAATCTGTCTTTAGCTTCATTTTTTTTAACATGGATAATTTATTTTTAAAATTAAAAAAAATATATTCTCTTACTTGTGTCAGTCTGATTATCAACTACTAAACACTGTTTTCTTTCAGGTTGTACAAAATTCTCTTTGCCACCTGTGGGGGAAAAACAACCTATCATCTCTTTTCCAGTTTTTTGGAACAAAATGGCAGTTTTGGCCTCATTCTCTCAGGCAGGACTTATGTATCCAGTTACTAAAAAGCTATCTCAAGGAACTCATTTTATCATCATCTCATTGGATTAGGATAGTTTGCAGTCAACTTCAGTAGTATTAGTTATCCTCTGGCACCGATTTCTTAAAATAATGTTACTGATAAAACATAAACATTATGTAAAAAAACAGAAGAACTAGAGAACTGAAGTAACTATTTTTTGTCATTCGGTTGTGCTCTTGACCTTATTGAGTCGTAGTGATAAATATGCATACTATTTTGTGTGTGAATTTTTTTCACTTAAGCTGACTATAACATTTTCATACATATATATAGGTTAAATGAACTGTATTAGCCTGCTCAGACTTCCATTAAAAAAATATCATAGACTGAGTGGCTTAAATGACAGAACTTTATTTTCTCAGTTTTAGAAGCTGGAAATTCAAGATAAAAAAATCAGCAGGGTCGAATTCTGCTAAGGTCTCCTCTGGCTTGTAGACAACTACATTTTTGCTGTGTCTGTGCACATCCAGTGAGAAAGAGAGAGATCTCTGGTGTCCCTTCCTCTTAAAAAGATACCAGTCTTTTCAGATCAGGCTTCACTCTTTTGACCTCATTTAACCTTAATTACCTTCTTAAAGGCCCTGTCTCCAAATACTGTCACAATAGAGGTTACAGTGTAAACAAATGAATTTGGAGGAGACACGTTCAGCCCAGAACACTAACTTAAGAACTTTTTATTCGTATTATAGAAGCAGTGCATGCTAGTTATAGAAAATTCCAAAACTTCTGAAAAAGTATGAAGAAGCAAATTAGAATAATCTGTAGTACCATCACCCAGAGGTTATCACTGTTGATATATTATTCTGTTCCTCCAAGATTTTCAAGCATACTCATTTTTTATACAATTGAAATCATTTTGACTAAATGTGGGTATTCCATCCTATGTTTTACCGTGATATATTATTTATCTTGAATATGAAATTTTTAGATGTTAAGAAAGTTTTTTTGCTATTACACTTAGTGCTGCAATGAACATCTTTTGCATTTCATTATTTCGTTAGGATAGATTCTGAAATAACTTGGGCAAAATTATGAACACACTATTTTTCTTTCACTAGCAATATATAAAATTGTATACCATACTGAAACCTGACCATCATGCGGTAGTTTTATAAAAAAATCAACAAAACAAATATATTAAAAATCTGACATCATTAATGTTACATTAATTTAATAGAGGTAGAGATACTTGTTTTCTGATTTCAGGGGTCCTTTGTTTTGTTTTGTTTTATTTCTTCCTTATCTAATTTTATTCAAAAGTTTTGTGCTCTGGAGGGAATTCAGCTTGAGAGCTTCTTTTTTTTTATTGTGATATTGAGGGGTACATTTAAGGGTTAGGTACACAAATATGTCTCATTCAGGCACCCTTGTTTGTAAGAAGTGTCCCCCCATCCCCAGACAGGTATTTACTGCCATTAATTGCTTCCCCTATCC